>QXVZ01020031.1:0-28945 GCA_008931825.1 Phallusia fumigata | reverse complement strand
TTGTGGGCTCTGTTTCTTAACGACGAAGCAGTGAGGCTGTTTAATTATTTTTTTATTTGCATCATAATTAGGTTTCTATTATGGACCAATACATTGTTTGCGTGGTTTCAAAACAACTCGTAGTGTAGAGATATATCGAATGTTAATATCGTAACACTGAAATCAGATGAACACACGCAGCGGGCACTTTTATCCACCCGGGGTCTGGCCAATAGCACAATGGACGAGCTTAGGGTTAAAATAACCGAATTTGATGATCAAAGGCCAATAAAAGTCACATTAGACGCACTTACAGACTCCACATCAAGGGGAAGTGTGCTGTGTTGGGCAGTTCGCGATATACTGCTTGATCCGCGCGAGGGGCAGTGTGTCACGCGAATATCTCAAACGGTGTGAATGGGCTTAGTTCTGTTACAGGGCGTGGTTTTATATATTTCTGTTTGTTTTGGATTCAGAATGTTGTAAATGAAAGGGAGACACCTGAAAATTGGGATTGGTGTGTCTCATAAGCGTGAAGTACTGGAAGCAATAAAATAGAAATAATAATGAAATGTTGAAATTATTTTACATTTTACACCTTACGGTCTTGTTTAAAATATTCTAATTTGGCAGAGCCCTGCAGCTGTGTAGTGATTTTAGCTTTTTAAAAAAAACGATACAGCTTGAAACATGGGACACAAAATTCCGATCTTGGTGTCGCTGGCGTGTCGGCGACGTTTCGGCGGCGAACGTATGATGTGAAGTAGCGATGAAGTGGCGAGTTGCCATCGATCACCGACCCTCGTCATAACCCTAAGTGGATACGAAACAATGCACGAAAAATCTTGTCGCCGAATACAGCATTTTTGCGACGAGACCGGATCCCGGTTGCTCGGAAGATGGCGCGTCCCAGGGCCGCGATTAAGGCCCACGGACACAATGGTCCCGATTAATCCCGCAGCGCGTGGAAGTATCTTTGTATATGATCCGAGGATTTAGGCGCGAGTCATCGACCACACGAAAGCGCGAGCCGAGTGCGTTTGTTTAGCCGCTAAATGACAGCGTCGGTTATCACTTAAAAACGATAAACACCGACCACGGTCTGTCAATTGCTGCGGGACGTGTGTTATTGTTACGGCGACGACTACAGACTTTTTAAAGACTAAACTCGCGTGAGGTACAAACAGTTGCGGAAATTTTAGTGACTCAAAATGTTTCCAGAATTTAAAATAAAAGTGAATGTCAAAAGGAAATTGATCGACAACGTGGCGATAAATTCCAACGCTTGGCATTTTCACAGGACATGACTTTAATAAACTGTTTCCGTACGCGCGGACTTTCAAGCCGAGTGCAAAGGTATTTAACTTCCGTCTGGCTGCCATAGCAAACGGGAAAACATTCGTGAGAATCAGCCGATCCGGGTAAGAAAACTTTCGCGCGTTCCTTTGGCTTGTAATGACCCGAGCTGTGCAGGACGTGAATTGAAACGCTCTCGCGTGCGTACGGCCACTGAGTAAACCTGCGCGGGGGCAAATTGCCGTTCGGGCAGAACCACAAGAAAGTGCGACAAGGCCAAACAAGGCGACGGATCCTTGAATTCCACAGTCAACCGCGGGTCGCTAGGCCACGCTTACACCTGGGCCATTGTAATTACACGTACCAGGACGGGGGCATGAGCCGGGTCGTCGCCCCAACATAAACTGGCTGTACGAGGTGCGAGTGACGAGCTCCCACCCCACCCCACACATTCTCACCGGACCCTGGATATCTACGCCGAGCGGGAAGCACGTGAAGCGTTCGGGTCGCGGTAAGCGACTGCACCTGTAAGGGAAGTCACGTGACATGTTTGACAAGCCACCGGAATTTTGTTTCGTCGGAAGCAAGACCGCGTCGCTACGTCAGCACTTACACGGAAACGATTCAAATTTAATCGAAGATACAAAATAACCTGTGATCAAATGTTTAAATGCTCTATAAAGCTATCGAGTTTCCTCTGGAGGAGTAAGGTAAATCGAACTCGCAAAACAAACTGGTTCATTTGTAAGAAAATAAAAATTAGGTAAACGTTTGGGTTTGCTGGGTTCGAAACAAAAATATTTCAAAAACTTTGAGGTCTTGTGGTTAAACTTCTAATAAACCGAAGCTGTAGTGCTTTACGAAAAGAATGCCAAAGTTTATACAAGCTACCGCAAGCGCTAAACTAGGTCGCACCAAAGAACCGGGTAAAAAATGATTGATTTTCAGAATGACTGACGCGATTTTATAACGACCTTTGTCAATAACAATCGATTCCCATCCTCAACCATTGGGTGATAGTTCGCACGCACAATTAGATAGTTTTTGTCGCGTACGGGACATGCACAGGCTATGGGCCGTGAGCTGGGCTGTCGTCGCGCAGATTTGCGAACCATCACTTTGAATCAGCACGACACGGAAGAGAAGGAGGCCCTAAGTAGGCACGACACTGCGCCGATGAAATGCGATCGGCAGCGAGACGCAAAACATCCAGATGAGCGTTGACTCAGCGCCCGGGACTCCGGATCGGCTACACGCTTTACTTCATCGCGTGTTTATCCTGTGCGTGCTTCTGGTCGATTGCCAGCGCGTCTCACATGTCGCGCCAAGCGATCGCCTTGACTGACCGGCGACAACGATGGATCAGGAGATATTTTTGCTTGATTTCACGCAACACGTTTTGTCGCACGGCCACTATGGGCGCTTTTGCAATGGCTAAGTTACGAAAGAGGTTTATATCGTTGATATAGTCTAACATAATGTCACAATTGCCTATTTATTTTCCTAATTAACTATCTACATCGGTTTATTTAATGATAGGTGGTGATATTTTGTCCCAGAATAGAAAATATAAGCAAGTTAGTTTGTCGACATTCTACAACCTCTAAAGGCGTGTTTGGGAACCATAGACGGACGGCGTTTGATAAAACATGTTAGCAAAACATAAAAACAGTTTTCACAAGCCGATACTGATCAGGGCATCAATACACGATTTGTCAGGGATTAGTTCCACATTGGAGACAACATGAAAATCAACTCATTGGCAGCCAAATTTAACAGGACAATCAAACACACGAATAATAAATATGGTATTACCCTGAAGAAAAAAGCCACAACGCTCCAGGTTGCAAATNGACAACATGAAAATCAACTCATTGGCAGCCAAATTTAACAGGACAATCAAACACACGAATAATAAATATGGTATTACCCTGAAGAAAAAAGCCACAACGCTCCAGGTTGCAAATTCACCATGACGATGTGACGTCTGGACACTTATGTTAGCTGGGAGCAGCGCGTCGCCTGTCGGATTAAGTCAAGTTGTTTCATATCTGCACGAGTCCGAGATCAAAATAGAACTTAAGGGGCAACGCAATTGAGCTTAAAGCCAAATTTACATGCATTGGAGATCACACAGAACGTAATGGGTTTGTTTTTAGGTCTCCATGATAGTTTGACGTCGTAAAACTAGTTCGTTTTTTTACTTGTTTCAAATCTGTGTTTTTTTTAATTTTACCCTAATAACCTGAAAACGCATACGTTTTTTTCAGGGTGGTCAAGTATGACGTAACGACTTGACACCATTGTACTATTTTACACAACGCAGCTGGCAGATCTCAAGTTTGAGTGAAGGCTGGACACCGGACCCTGTTAATAACCGGAATGTCTTGACTGGCCCCTGATATCGGTTCATTAAAGGCTTAGCCTTTGACACATACAAATCCCCGTAATGTTGGGGTGCGATAAACCCCTGGCGTCCCAGATGACCGGTAACACTCTGTGCTTCAGTTTGTTAAGGGTCGGCGCTGTCAAAGTATTTTGGCCGCTTCTGGTCGCCCCCTTTCAGTTGCAGCTTCCATTTACACAGCGGTCGTTATCTAAGAGTGATTCGCCTTTCCTGCGGATCGATCTTAATGACCAGCAAAAAGCGACGTTCCGAGCGACTGTCATTGGAAGTGCAAACTCCAGGAGGATACGACTTTATTTGTGTTCTTAACTTTGATCCTGGACCCGGACACCCACAAGGCGCTCTTGTGTTTTTATGCAAAAGGTTATGCGGGGGGTCTGCGTTCGATCAACTTAAACGAGTGGTCAGCAAGTAAATGGACATTAAACATGTTCAATCGCACCTCACAGGCATGCTGGCCTAGAGCTTGCACTTATCGGGCTGCTAAAGATTTCATGGAATTTCAGAAGCAAAGACAAACCGCGGCGCCACCTAGGCAGTCAGGTTATTTCCAAATATGGACTGGATATGTTGGTGTGAGCCGTTGGAAAGTCGCAAGAACGTCGGAACGCACCGCCAGGTAGCGCTAAATGGCTGGTATCACGTGACGACAGTGGGGCGCCAATCAGAAACGCGATCAGTCGGTGTATTGAGGAGCAGCGATGAGTCAGGCCCCGAAGCGTACCGCAGACTTTGCAAATCGTGTAACTGAATCGCAAGTTCGAGACCAAAGCAAATAGGGCGCACACAGGAATGCAAACGTTAGTTTTTCAAGTTTGTGCTAAAAATAGCAGTCGTTAACTTATGTATCCAACCCGCAATGTTTTAAATAGATACAGTTTAGTTGTTGGCAAACACAAGCACTGTAAAATGGCCTCGGTTTTTGTTTTACCCAAAGGTTTATAAATGGGAGACAAATTCGAAATGGTGATGGCAAATCCACAGAAATAGACTTGCGGGTTGGGAACCCACCACTTTTGCGAAACTCTAAGTGTTGGTTTTAGGTATCGTGCGAACCATCAAGTTGGGTTAGTGCTATTTTTGTTAAGACGACGACAGCCAAACATGGAATTTGCGTCTGGATTTTGAAGGAACAAGAAACTATATATTCGTTTGCACCCGTAGGCTTGCGATGCAAAATTTGTCATAATTTTGAACAGAAAACGAGCTGTACTGCGCCAGTTTCGAAGCAAAAATTACGAATTCCCACTCAATGCAGGGCGGTACAATTCACATCACACAGCTTGGGTGGTGAAATCCATCTGAGGCACTTCAATCACGAACAAAGCTCCCAGACTAAGCTTACTGATCGAAAGCCGGGACGGTGTCCAATCACCTCCCCTCCCACCCGACAAAACAAATACTTCGCTGGGGTTTGCCACCAAAGCGATCTGATCAGGCAATCTGTTGCGTTCTAACAAAGCGAACCAGTGCTGATCAGCAATCTAAGTCGATGGGAAACAAGCCGAATACTTTCAGATGTCATATTTTCCCGTCTCCTCCACTTGACACTGTTGGAAAGGTGGAGTCACGCGGTGAAACTTGAGCCAGGGAAAGCGGCATCAGGAGCAAGTGGCGCAACGCCCTTGCCACCGGCGCAGGTATTTTCCTTCGCCCTGGTTCAATGGCAAACAGGCGACAGGCTCTGAACCTAGGTAGGCGATCGTTGTAACGGGATAGCAAAATGAGCATGCAAAATATCGACATCAGCGGTGTAATTTAGGTACGAACGTAGTGTAATCTCGTGACAGAAAACTTTGCAACTTTCTGACAAAAAACGCAAAGATATTTTCTGTGTCTTCACGGCATTTGCACCAACAAAACAGTTGGATCTACTATACGTCAATATGAACGATGACCCCTGGAAAAATCAGGGAGTTTGTGGGTGTTAGAGACGCCAAATAACAGGTAATTGATGCAAAAGGCGCCTAAGGTTACGGCGGTAGTGAAAGAAGTCCAAGATTCGTTATACGGCAAAGACGTCACGAGGTCCACGAACCAGTAATCACCTGTCAACCTTCCCATCTCACAAACGTCGAAATTACTGCAGTACGTTGGTACTTAAATGTGAATCTATATTGCTGTTGTGTACTTTAAGGTTTTGATGTAATTGGCTTTTGTTGTAGTTTTACACCGCGAGGTAATAATATCGAATTCTGATTTGGGCCATCAGGTAAAAAGTGCACAACTTAGAAAACGCCATAAAACAAGAACGTAGCCATACTAAAAAATCGAATTTTAAAGAAGGCCAGTGTTTTGTCAACAATTGTCTGATTCTAAAAATAGGTTGGGCTTGAATGGTAATTGTGCAGCTTCGCTTCCAAAGCATTAAACCAAAAACATCATATTGACTGACGGCGTCGTGTCTAGCACGAAAATCGGCGTAAACGCGCATATTCAGTTCACCCTGACTAATCAAACGCGGTAGCGATTAGACTGCAGGCTTAAGGACCACTCGGCCATACTGGACGGTCGGCTGTGAGTGGCTGGTAAACACCCGGGTCGAGAGAGAACTGGCCAAAAATGCGAACCACTGTTCATCCGTCGATACGCGCCGTACGGAGGTGGGGCGCGCCCGGGTCATAGGTGGGACGGGTTCCGGTCATTCTCTGCGTGTGCGACGCGATTGCGACTGGACGGTTGGACGCCGCGTTGTGCCTGGACTGTGAAATTTATTGCGTCCGCAAACAAAACGTGTGTAACGGCGCGTTAATTTTGCGCACGAAATCCCAAAGTAAATATTAGATAGCCAGAATCAAAATATGCTTCCACGTATTACCGAAGGTAAAAACATGGGAAATATTGAAAGATCAGTACTGGATTAAGTTTGCAATATACCATTTTCTAAAGGTCACAGGTTCACAATCGATCCGTGCTCAAATCCAAGGACATTGAGAAACAAAATCGCCTTAATTTACGTTTTTGAACGAAATCTTGTCATGCGACCTGAGCGAACAGAAAAGGTGACTGTTTCTTATCTTCCAAATTTAAAATCCTAAATCAAAAATTCGTGTACGCAAATAAAAAAACCCACAAGAATCATGGGCGGTCCAGATCTGAATCGACCTTACACTGATTAAAAAGATAGGTCGCGCGATCTGTTGTGCGGGAACAGATCGGGACAGGATCGACGAGCTGGTGTTTAGGTTCAGTACGGCCGCTTGTTTACTGTAAATTGTCCGGTGAGTCAAGTCGGTGAGTGGCCAACAAGAATTTACGGTGATCTATTGCATCTTCCGACGTGCTCTTCTCTTTGCTCGAGTGCGGACCGGTTTCCGCTCCCCCAGCCAACTGCGCGTCGCCACGAAAGCGTTCCACGATGGCCCTATAACATTTTTCGCGACGGCGCAGCGATTTCGGTTAACCAATCGCACGTTTTGAACCCAGATCGCCTGGGGCTGCTTTCGGAGACTCGGAGCAAACCAGAATCGCTTCTTGACACAGTGCCCGGTGTTGGCAAAGCACGACAGATAAGCTTTGGCCTGCTACGGGTCATTTGCAACGCCCACCACACTGTAGCTGGGAACGTGACGCACGAAAGTCGCGCGCACAAAAAATATTGATGGTGGGATGGAAGGATTTGACTTTGCAATCCAATATTTGTCAATAACCAACGTCTTTGCACCCATAGTGTACCGTTTATCGCGGATTTGCGGATTTACAATTGTGGGCAATACACTTACTATCAGCTTGCTGCGTATGCATGTGTTATGCAAAGGTCAAATCCTGACAGGTACCGAAGTTGTAAGGACGGCGGGCACCAAAGTGGCTCAGGGCACTCGAGCGAAAAAGAGATCCAGGTCATAAACGCATGCCACGGCACAACGAGGTTATTGTTCCGCTCCGACAAAACAGCCAACTTCCAGTAAGCTGCGGCCGCGGTCAGAGATCGATAGCAATGTTGCTGGGAGGCGGAAGCACGCGTCGATCGACTTCGGTGTAGACTTTGGCAAATTGCAGACAGGCCAAATGATGGAAGGCCGTCGCCGGAGCCGCGATCTTGTCAGGAACTTGACCGCCCGGCGCCTGTGCATGTCTTGATGTCACGTCAGCTGCCATACGCAGTGTTTACACAAAACCTGATGAATGTGTGTTCCGACTTTCAACTCCTCGTAATAAACCTGTAGCCGGGTAGAGATTGATAAAACACATCGTGGGAAACAGTTCGCGAGTATCACTAGTGGGCGGGCGAACGCCACAGATCTGTGGGAAGCCGCTATACTGTCACACAGAAGGTTGAAACGCATATCAACTTTTGAAGTGCGCAATCTGATAAGGCCAGATTCACCGACTCAGATGTGACACAAAAGAACATTGAGTATTGCGAGCAGCACAACTCATTTGTTTACGAGGAGAGAAACGCTTCATCAACGTCAGCGATGCCAACTTGTGCCGCTAAGCTTGTCATTGCGACGAGAAGAATTGTACAACTGTCGCTGGCGACATTTCGACGGACATACCGATTTACAGCCCGCGAAGTGGATTACTCCATCAGCACTTGCGAGTGGTCGAATGCGGGTCAAGTAGCATCGCGTGAAAGTGGGAAGCTTCGAAAAAACGACCTAATCCGTCACGGCGCGAGTAGCATTTTGGGTTGGGCGCCCCCCGTGGTATTGGTATACCCCGCCTGCAACGGTTCACTTGCATTAGCAGCAGCAACGTAACTGGAATCTCGCTAAGCAAACTCGGCCGGCCTTTCGTGCGACGCGTCACCGCAAGAAAACACCCGAGCAACGGGATTTGTTTTGTATAAACTCCCATAAAGCGACTTTGTAGTTTGGTTACATCCCAACGCTTCAACGTTTGTTGCAAGATTTATTTTTTGAAAATTTCATCCGGGATCGCGGAAAGTTTGCAATTGATTTTTCGTTACTTTCCCAGTGAATTCAAACAGGAGTTAGACTTTTGGTTAAAGTGAAGTCAAAAATGAAAATTGGTTAAAGTGAAGTCAAATTGTAGGCTGTAGAAAAGTTTAAAATGATCGGCTCTGACTCATCACCCAAGGGTCACCGGGGCAATAACAGAAGAACACGTGATACAGGGTCGGTTTTGCTGTCAGGTGTAGTCCAATTGGCGCTTGATTAATTAGAAGCAAACGCAGAATTGTGAAAAACGAATTTCGCAAGGTTTGACGCCTTATATAGCTTTCTGACTACTAGCAGCTCATATTTTCTAAATAAAATCGTCCCCGGCATTGTTCAGCTGTTGCAAAACACCACTTTTCGGTGTCAAGCCCCTTTGTCATAGAAACGCGGGAGCTTAACTGTCAACACTGATTAAGATTCCGCAAGTGAACGAGTTCCTAGGTTTTCAATCCAGTCCGCTTTCGGGCTATTTAAAACGTCTGCGTGTTTGACAATCAACATGGAGGGTTGCAATTTCGAAAGCCGCCTAGCTCACTAGTATCTGTCTAAAACACTTCGCCGGCGTGTTATCTGCGCAACTGGCCTTTCCAAGCGCTTGTTCAAACAAACAAATGGCGTCAGTTAATCTCTAGAGACGTACCATGCACTGTTGGGTCCACAACGAGTTACTAAACATTTGTTTGTCGTGTTTTGTGTTTTGGACAGCATATGTTTTGTTAACAGTTTATGATAGTTGATTGCTTCCTAATAGTTTCTTTGATGACATATGTAGTTGCAGAAGCGGTGCAAGNCAGTTAATCTTTAGAGACGTACCATGCACTTCTGGATCCACAACAAGTTACTTTTGGACAGCATGTGCTTTGTTAACGGTTTATGATAGTTGATTGCTTCCTAATAGTTTCTTTAATGACATATGTAGTTGCAGAAGCGGTGCAAGGGCCGCTAACATAGATTCGCTACACCGTCCTTACAAACCAGAAGTGACAACAAACTGCGAATAATTAAGTGTAGAATAAACAAACACCCTTAAGGAATGTGCAACATAAAAATGGTCGCTAACGGATCAAGCAAAATGCGAGTAAAGGTCAAAAGCGAGTGATTGACTCCACTCTTCCTGCGGTCAAATCACCCCTTCACGGCTGTCTTCGCGCATCAAAATATTATTTCGCATCCAAATTTCCTACATTGCGACACTGTAAACGAGACAATTCAGACGCGTTCCAAACCGTACAACACATTGATCCCAGAGGCGTACCAGCCCCCGGTAATCTGATTATCCCCGGGCGTCGGGTTGGTCGCCACCAGCACGTCGGCAATTTAATTTGCTAAAAACACGCTAAGGAGACCGTTTAGCGCGTCCGGCAGTGGGGCGGAACGCGAAGCGAGACGTGGTGGCGTGCAAATGTGAATCACAACGGGGCGGAGCACCTTCTGAGCCCTGCAAGTGGTTTCCCTTCGAAAAGTGAGGTAGAGTTGGCAAACGGTTTGTTATGATCCGTATGTTGCAATATTTACCCCGTTTTAGGATTGTAAGATAAACGTCAGGTTTAAAGAGATCAACCTTTGTTATTTGAGCTGATAAAGAACTGTTACAAGGCGAATCCAAGAATCCGTAAACAGATCTACGCGCATCCAAACAGCCGATGTATTTGATCACTACGAACAGCAGCCCCAAAAACCTATTACCTTGCAAGTTCCCCCAAACCAATGGACCCGAATTTCGGCGAAGACAAAACGGCGCAACGCTTGGTAACGCTTTTGCTTGGAACTGGTGTAATTAGATTTCGGTCGTCACGTGTCACTGCGGTTGGCATTCGGACTGATGTGACGCACCAGTGACAAGTCGTTATGGGAAAATGGTTTGGAGTTATCGCGACGAGGGTGGCGGCTTTGATCACGGGCAAGACGCGTGCCGTTTGCAAATAACAAAGATACTGAGTTGAAGTTTACCATCATTTAAGAGACGCCAGAGGGCGGTGTTCGGTTAGTACACATTGTGTTTGCCAACATTATTTTTTGCAAATGCTGTACACAGATGATTAAACAGGGTACAAACCTATAGTACATCATTTCAGAAACTTGGAAAACATTGTTTCGCAAACTATTTACAATTTATCAGGATTTAAACGTTTTTAACCGACGCAGGAAATCCACATAGGCTGCATCGCCCCAACAGTAGGAAAACTGATCCATGGGTACTAATATGGCGCAAGATAATTCGCCTGAGGCTTTTAACATTGCAAAAACAGATCAAGCATAAAGCCAATAGCGTGTGGAGAAGTAGCAAATGTGGGATCAAATATTCTGCACCCTCAGGGCCTTAGGTAGTTTCTTGGTCGGAATTATTACGCTTGGTCGGGCAGACGCGAGCCGCAACACGGTTTGAGTGAAGAACTAACGCCGATGGATCGCTCCCATTCCAGGATTATGATAGAGCGCTTGTAATAGGCGAAACCGCAATAAGATTGAAAACCGCCGAGCTTTGCGTGGCCCGACTCGACCGAGCTGCTGCGTCTAATAATAGCTGGTTACATCATTCATTATCGTCGCATCTAAATCCAGCCAGGAGGAGTCACTCGGTTCGTTTACGGGACGTTAAGCAGAGAAACCACTTGCGGATATTCGGAGGATAAAGAGGAAGCCAAGTGTCCTGGACGGCATTTTTAACGTCTCGTGAACTTGCGGTACAGAGAAATTATGGCCACGAGGTTGCGACTCAGCGTTCGTGACACCATACACGCAATCTTAATCCATACGTAACGCAAGTTATCCAGAGTGCCAATACATCAAAGACCTTTGGTTTAACTGCTTTTTTTAAAGCTTGACCCTTTAGATTGAACAGTCATTGGCTGTGATCGAAACGACGTGCTTGATATGACGGAAGTAGGATTGTAACAATTCAACTCTATCGCTGTGATGTTTGCTTTGCACTTGGTGAGAAAGGGAAGAAAAAAATCGTTATTTACTGTTTCAGGTCAAACCTCTGAGTTTACAAGGTCAAAATATCGCAGGGTGATGAAGGCGTTGCCGCATAACCTTTTATTAATAGCATACTTAATATTTATGCGAGTGTAATATTTAGAAGCTAACGAGGCTCGCACAGCGTAGTTTAATTAGAGATGCCTAAACGACATCAGAAGTGGAAGCGCAAACGTTTTAGAATTCCACAGTTGCTTGCCGGCTTTGATCCAGGGTTTACAAGAAATGGGCGTCGTCGCAAGGTTATCGGGTCGTCCCATGTTCAACGTTCGTCCAAAAGTGAACGTCGAATGTGCGGCAGCAGTTGTACACGTGTTTAGGGTGCGTGAGAACGAACATGACCGAATGGATGTTCGCTATTTGACTACATGGGCTCTAATGCTTGGTCATGGCCAATGCTGTTATCGAAACACGGTGCTCATGAAGCCAAAACACGATTCTTGCATAAACCGATTAAGTCTCGGATATCAAACTCGTCCCGTTAATGGCTAATGGGAACGACTTACGGTTGCAAACTATTGAAAGTGCAAGCAAATCCTTGCTGAGCCATCAAGTCCCGACAAGTTCAATGCCCGCCAATATGAAACAGACAGGCAAGTCTCTGGTTTTGTGGTAAATAAAAGATCAAAGTCAATCGAGGTCGAGACAGGATCAAAGAGGCGATAGCTTTTATTGAACGTCGTCCTGGCCTTTTTACACTGTATTGCATTTGACCAGCAATGCTTTGTAATGCGCATGGGCGGTGTCAATGGTAGGTCAACTCTTTTACGACACCTGTACAAAGAAACTTGCCGGGTGCACATCAGCAACACACAACTCCATGGAGTCTGATAACGCAGCGTTGAACGGCACCAGGGCAAACAAGTACTATCTTGTTTAACGAGGCCCAATATACATCCGGTTCGGGCTCCGGCTCAAACCACTTTTACCGGTGGAACGGTAGCTGCGGCTGAGATAACACGCCTGTAAAGTCGACGACGGGGCGAAGGCCAAAATGGGCAAAAAGAGAGGAGCTGTCTATGGCAATTTTGACAACTTGGACTAACGATGACGTCGCTTTGAATATTGCCAAGATCCAAGGCCCACTATTACTTTCATTAGGGATTGTTAGGGGAGGGGGGTGAACTCTGTTGGAATCACTGCAAACGCCTAATTAGACTTTCACTTCAAAGGGGAACATGGTACGGTTAAATCCTCTGTCTATTTGCCAGTTGGGCAATTTGATTCGATCGGTCGCCAACCGTGTGACTGACTCCCTTTGCGTTCGCACTACAATGGGGGCTTTGAAATCAATATTTTGTGCAATGTTGTTGTGACCATTTGCTATCTTATCAGGTTTTAAGACCTAAAACAATATCGATTTGGGTGGTGTGCTATTACAAAACACAACGTATTTTCGTGATTGCATTCGAGCCCTATTTCGCAACAAGAAGACCAGAACTCAATACTTTAGAGCCCAGTCCGAAATTTTTTTCCGCACAATTTGTCACCAAACCCTGACTAAAATCCCCAAAACGGCTGCGTCAATCAACGTTGCTCAGAGGCTTATCACCCTGCGAGGGAGGCAAAAGTATTTAGGAAACAAAGGATCAATAGAAGATTCCGATCGTGGACATTCGGCGCCCCGAAACGATAGCCACTTGGGCCATTCAATACGATACAGATAATGAAGTGGTCATTATCTGGGTGCAGCAAGGGGGTGCTGACTGCTAACGTCTGATGGGATGCAGTCGTTTGATGTCGTCAGCATCGGAGCGTGCGCACCCGGCCGTGATAAGGCTAAGTGTTGGTAAAGTGTGGTTTGTCGTATCAATTGTGTTTATCGTCGATACACAAGCGATCGTTCGCCGCTGACCGCAAGTCATTTGTGTTTTCCTCGAATTTGCAAATTCCGCGCTCTTTTACTGGAGTGGTTCAAGCAAAACTTTGGCCCGGCATGCTGACTTTTGATAAGAAACTGAATGAAAGCCCAAGCTTTTACAGCGAAGGTACAAAGTTCGTGGGGACAATCTATGAACTTATCTAACCTTCATCTTTAACGGTGAAGGTGAAGCTGTCGCTCGTGGCGTTGCTCGTCGGATTTAGGATGTAGTAGATCTTCATGTTGTCAATGTCACCTAAAAACAATGAAAAATAAGTTAAACGAAGTAGTAAGCTGCAACTGAGCAGTGAACAGAAATCGCAATCGCTTCTAATTTCGATTTAAATCACATCGTTTGCAGCCCGTGCAACGTAAAACGATACTCGGGTCAACCTTTGCTGGCGTACACATTTGCTTTGCAAATATGCGCTGCACTTCAGTGTACACAAGGACTGACACGTTGGATCCATTGGCTGTTCATAAATCACCTCACCAAGATGGGAAAACGCTAGCGCCGGTCGTCTAGCTAGACCCGCACGCGGATTACCAACACAAACCGATCGAAAATGGTTGTGCAAAGGCTCACTGTCATTTTGTGCCCGATGCACGGTCTGCGGCAACAGAAAATTGGACGAGGGCGCCCCGGCAACAAACTGTGGTCGTTTGTCAACAGATGGAAATTAACGCAAACCGTCGCACGAATCTTTTGTTGTGGAGACGTTTGCCAAGATGGATGGCGAGTAATTTTGCTTGTTTTTAGCGCTTATCTTTTTGTACAACATCAAGGATAAATTGGCTGCCTGTACAACACTTTGCCACAGGCGCAAAAACGATATCGGATTTAAGATATGCAGACGGCAGCCGATCGAATAACGAATAGCGCAAATGCTATAATATTCAAAATGTAAACTTTTTAAACTCGTAAACAAATTAAAGGCAAATACACATTCTCTCCATGCAATAAACTCATTTGTCTTGATTTAATTTCGTACTGTGGGACACCTCTAGTCGCATGAACCCTAGTTAGCGGCATTTTGCAGACGTATGGCAATCTTAAACATAGTATTTTTCTGACGGAATCTTCCAATTAAAGTTTAGCACGTGTGGAAGCCAGAAAAAACGACCTTAGACCTCGCACGCAATGAGATAGGCGTCGACGGTGATCACGTGAAGCCCCGCGTAGGCACGCTATGCTTGTTTGATCACGACGACTCGAGTCAACAGGCGCACAAGCACTGTCATCCCTGTTGGACGGAGATAAATGCAGCAAGGCACGATGCGGCGCTCCAGTACATAAAAGAGCCGCCCTTTCGGTGAGACGTTAATAGACTGGGCCCTTCTGAGGAAATATTTACGCAAGGCCGCTCGGATTAGACGCTGCAGAGCTTCTGTCTGTATCAGTTACGCGGCAAGTTGTTGTTTCCAAAACGTCCCAACCAAGTAATCACGAAGTTTGAGGGATACATTGCCTGCCGGGTGAATTCTTATTCAGTAAGGTTAAGCATTTGACAACAAAACTGTCGTTCATCATTCTGCAAAAAACCTGCACCAAGTTTGTCTTTTGTTCGTTATTATTGTATGCGTTAATCCCACCGTTTATCTCAATGCGCGAGCTCAAAAACATATCGCTGCACTCAGGCAACTATTTCAATTTTACTTTGTTCAAGTGATATCGCTAAGCAATAACGCCTTCCTATAGTAAAAACCTGAGGCAAAAAAATGTTTCCCCGGGGCACGAATTTATTGGCGGTAACTTCTGTTTCGCAAACGATTTTTCCCACACTCCAGTCAAATGCGGCAAGCCGATCGGGCAAAAGGTTGTTCGGTTTTATAACGCGACAAGCCACAACAAAGTCTGCTCTCAAACAGTCTTTGACAGCAAGCTGTCCTCACCTTCCGCTCCCACATTCGAAGAAAACATTACTCGGGCATCTTAAACCACGGAATGGCGGGTAAACAAGTTTGAAAGTAAACCGTTTTTTTCTACCTTGTATTTATCTTTGTATTATCTTGCAATTATCTTTATTTACCTACATAACTTGATAACATATGTCAAAATTTAGCTTGCGAAAACTGAGATTCCTTTTATTAACCGCTACAAACTTCATTATTGCCACGAACAACTACGCCTTGGCTTGCTTCCAGACCATGTTCTCATGTTCTGCCAGGAACGCAATCAATTATAAAAGGGGTGGGTAGTTTTTTGGCAAACAAATGATAAGTTATCCACGCTGGTAATTTAAACATTTGTACCACGATTTTTTAAAAACCGTAAACGTTTATTGTTTATCAAAAATGAGTAACGATCCACACACGTTGGCCTTTCGGGTGTTTTTTTTTGTAGTTGCAAAGAAATACAACAAACTATGCAAAGGATCAGTTACGTGAAACTAAGTCTCTTTTGGCAAAGACAGCAAGCAGCACCGTGGGTAATTATTTCGTTTCCTTACTTTGATGCGGATCTTTCCGCCCTTGGGAGGAGGATTAACCAAAAGGTCGTTTATACGTATATCATGCTTCATGCATTTCTTTGTCTGATAAGTAGTGTCACATCAAATAACGAACCAAATCAACAGAAAGTATGCCTAATTAGTTTTGAATACTTTTGCAGTATAATGGGAAATAATGCGGTGATGTTTAAATAACGTTTTGCTGCCAAGTTCATGCACCAAAACTGCGTCAACCGAGACATGAGTCTTATCGCATAATCCACACTGTAATGCCCAGCGGAGGGATCGTCTTGTTGTGGGTCGTTCTCGATCGGCGTGAAACGCTGCCTTAATGATATTAGACGGCGACCGGGAGTCATTAGTATACTCCGACTTACATCTACTCCCCATGGACAAACTCCAGACACTTTTAGTTTGCTCTTTATGAAAGAGGTTACCCCCTTTGATACTTCAGCCATGGACTAAAACGGATAAGACCACTCATATAGTGGTTGGAACGTGGCATGATCATATTTTGCCCGTTGATTTCTCAGTAAGAATCGTTGACCACATTCGAATGGACAAACCCAACAAGTAACATTTTTAACATTAACATGCAAAAAAATCTTTTGCTGCGAAACTCACCTTGAGTGAACGATTCCAGAGATGCGTTTGCATTGTCGATGTTCACCAAGCTGCCGTGCTCTGCAGGGATCGTGATCACGTAAAGCAAGTTGGTAACATTGGAGTCCCGATCATCGGCGCGCAAATACTTCTTGGTAAAACGGAATCCGCGATCACCATTGGGCAATGCCGACACGGAGGGCGCACCGCGATTCACCAACATTTGAGGGACACCATTGTCAACTGGGACAATCTCTATGTCCATACGCTGCGGTTGGTCGGTTGCTGTTGTTCCCGGGAAGACGAAGAAGTCTTCATGGGTTCCATCTGTGACTGTGAATGAGAACGAATCCGCGACGGTTTCGGATCCGTCGTGTGAGTAGCTGATTCGGTTCTCATTGAGATCGTCCATAGTGAACTCGCGCACCGGTCTCCTCTCGTTCTTTAAGATCTTCCCGTGAACTGGTACTTGAGTAACGTGAAATCGGATCAGAGGGTCCTGTGTATCACGATCTTCGGCTGCAAGAACAAAAAATATCATTACCATGATAAGCAAAAACGTCGACAAAGATTGGGAAATGATTAAGGCAAGAGGTAGAGACCCACACTATCATGTAAACCAATCCTTTGTAAATAAGAGGTGGAAAACATTGCAATTCTTACACTCTTGAGACTCAACAGCCCGGAACATGCAAATATTCAAGTTATTCAACCACTGACCTTTCAGCTCAAAGGGGGTGATAAGCTTGACCGATCCCTCCTTGACACGCAGTCCTGTGATAGTGACCACCGGTTTCTTGTTGTCCACGTCGGATATGGATACTCGGAATGTGCGATAGACCGGGTTGAAGCCATCGGTCACTTCGAATTCGAAGCTGTCCATCTTCACCTCGTCGCCACCCGTGTGAACATATTGGATTTTGCTTCCTGAAAGTAAAGCGAAATTGATCTACCACTACAAAAGCAAGAGGCGCAGTGAATACAATTATATTTTGGAGCAAGTTGGATAAAATTGATGGTTAGCTACATGAGATTAAATTTTTACACTAATCGTTATCGTTCTATCATTCAACACAGTGTGCCAAATAACAGCGGTTATGTTTGGTCTCTCGTGCGCCGAGTCTAACATTTGCTCGAATGACTCATTTGATAAAGGGCATCCGAGTATGTCGCCAGTCGGTCGATTTTGTATCAGCAGAGGGATTTGCAAAACAGCGCTGCGTCGTGGTATTTCTGTTGTTCGATTCACGCAGCGTCATTTGTCCGCTGGACGTTTGTGTGACTTGGGATTTATCGCCAGGTCGGCAATAGACATTCGCGATCCCCAAACCAACACGGACGCGCGTCCGGCGTGTTTAAACGACAGTTAAGTGGTGTCAGCGCCGGATCACTAGCCTTTTACGCGCGCAAAGGAGAAGCGGAACCGGGTTTACGGCGTGTCAACATTTCTATTTGGGTTAGTGGAACATGATTGAACACCTGCTGTCTGCACCAACGTGGGACGCAATACCACGTCATAAATGGAAAGTGTTATGTCACGCACCTGCCAGGTCGAGCTGGGTAAAGGTTGTGATGGGCACCCCGGGGTTGTCGGTCGACTCCAAGTGACCCCGCGTAGGGGCGCGCGCAATCGAGAATTCAAGGGTTTCATCGGCGCTGTTGATATCCGCGGTGCTTAGGATGTCTGGAAAAGGAAACAAATAGCATTGAGAATACAACTCTTTCAACGGCTGCACTCACAACAATTCTACTGAACTGAATTGACATTGGCATGTGGAGTGATTGACGGCAAAACTCGAGCAAGCAATACGAAACCAAAAGTGCACGTGACGTAATGTTTGTGAACATGGCATTTACTTGCTCTCAGACTTAATCGAAAAATGCGGTCGACGCAGACTGGTCTTGTACAGAGCTGCTGCTCCAGCTACTCAACTTCACAGCGCCCGCAAACATCATTCACCTGTGGTAAGGGTCGCGCGGTCTCCCTCCTTCAGCGTTACTCCCTTGTTGACGACATTGGGGAAGAGCATGTCGAGGTAGGCCACGCTGACGTAGAAGTAGCGATCGATGAGGGGGTTAAACCCGTCGGTGACGTCAAACTTGATCAGGTCGCGTACGCCTTCCTGACCTGCAATGAAAGACATCAGGCATTTGAGACAGTTTCAAAAAGCTGCGACGATTCTGAGTTCGAGTGGACTCTCACGACGGAACGTGCTTTGGAGTGTTTTGTTCGTAACACGGAAATATTCGATACATGTACCAAGTTGGGAACAGTTTTTGAAAGCATCGTAAAGCTCAATTATACCGTCGCAATTTTGCACATTAGAAATTCATGAGTAAGTTGAATTTGCACTAGTACAAGCGTGGCTGGAGAAGATCATTTCCCAAACGCAACAAAACACCTGAAACAGGTACAGCCAAAGCTTTTTCAGTGTCCTATTACATGTGTTCACATCTAAATCGTTAAGGAAACCCATTTTCACCTGACAGAATTAAGTTTTGCACACATCAACTAGATTGATCGCTAATATGACATAAAGCCAGATAAAGAGGCGAAGTAATTTCACGCAGGAAACGTTAAAATGTGTCATAGTGTTCACTGACATGACCAGCAAGCCGTGAAATCTAAATGCACAATTCGCCCTATTGATAAGAGTCTTACTGCATCGCTCGTGGCGGGCTGAGTGACAAACTTGGTGTGTAAATCGATGCTGCAGGCGATAATGAATGAGAAAGGGAAGAAAAAAATCGTTATTTACTGTTTCACGAATTCAACATTTTAGAACGTGCCTTGAGAGAATTTACCATCAATTTTTACATCACAAACCCAGCATATATCAAATCTAAAAATCCCCCTTTTCATTGCGCGGAAAAAACCCGTTAGCTTATCTTTGGGCATTCTTGTAATAAGCAACATAAACCTGTGTGCACAATTTTCATTGCAGCCAGTGCAAATTACTGAGGCGATTTAGCCTGGTGGGCACGGACAACACAATCTGCAAGGATTGGCGAGTACAGGAAAAGGTCAAATATTCGCAGCAGGGCGGATTAGGAAGACAAACAGACCGCGGCCGGCGATCTGCACCAAGCGCCCAACCTGCTGAATGGTCGTGACCAAACGCTCGGCTTCTGGCCTAAACAGCGACGGGCAATCAGTCAAAGACATGAAGTTTGAAAAGGGCAAGCAATCGCCCAGAAGCAGCACGCGACACGGCGCATCTCACGGCCCGATTTAGATGCTGGCTTTGTTATTGGCGCGGCGAAAAATTCGCCACAAAGGGCGACGAGCCTCAATTAACGCTTTCGTTCGCGTGTGGTGAACAAGAGAGCTGACTGCCGGTCGCTAATCTTCCCGCCTCTGTTTACAAACGGGCAAGTCATCTCGCGTAACCAGACTCCGTGTGAAGTCGCAGCGTTGTGCTACTCTGTGCACTGTGGGGCCACAAAAGACCCCCACCGCCCCACCAAACGTTGTCATATGATCGTAAACGCCACAAATATGTAAATACGATACAACAAGCAATTGCTTTTACTGTTTTTAGTGCCCTGGGCTTTGCGTTAAGTGCGTATTCGAGTCCGATTTTGTGTAACTTCCTTAATTCCTCATGTCAAAGTAAATCTGGATGTATACATTCAAAATTGATCTTAAGCAACAAAAACATACATTTTAAAGCGCTGTTTATATGCATAGTTTCGGAACGAGTGCGAATGTAATAATGCTTTGTGATTACGCAGTTACGTACATCGCTGTTTTTCTAGCACTAACGTGGGAGAAAAGTAACAGGGAAATCCTCGCACTGTCACGGGGTTAAGACCCCGAGTTTTAGGGGTTGAGATAATATTTCTGTTCGCTATCCCGATGAGCTTTGAACGCTAATCGCTGGGCTGCGACCTGTCATCGAAACACTATCTTTTGAGCCCATGTAATTGCAACAGGACTGTCGATTTGACGAACTTCTCGACTGAGGAACCAGCCACCTGCGTTCGACGTAAGGTAAAACCGCAATACAAGCATACCTGGCAATCCGTAGAGGATTAAACCGCATTTATTCCGCTTTTAGGATAAAAAACATGCAGACTCGGACCCAACATGGGGACCCATTTGCCTTAATCGATTGCCCATTTGAAATCTTATACCTCAGAATATATTGGCGATTGGAGTTCTCACACTCTGTGCCAGGGCCATATAGGACATACACGTATTCAATAGAATTCATCCACCGCTTGGTTTCCATTTATGTTTGTATATTATGATGCGCAACACAAATAAAGGTAGAATGCCGGCGACGCTTTCCCAGGGAATTATTTCAAATGAAAACAGCCAGCAACGCAAATTCCACACCGAATCGGCTACAAACTTGCTCGGCATCGAGCCGGGTCGCATTTTGCAGCCGAGTTTGGTAAACACTCCAAATGAATCGGTATGTGTTTTTCATCGCGGGTGAACAACGGGCAGCCGAGCGAGGCCACTTTCTCTACAAGGGTCGCCCGAAGAAGTTCAAAGCAGCGAGGGCACCGATGGGCTATGGCTCGGTAACCTGATACCACGCGCCCAGCGTCGATTTACCGCCCTGTGTTCTGTGTAATCTGCGATCACAAGTCAACGCGAGAACGTAGGAAGGGTTTTAACGCTTACCAACTCGAATTGCATTCTAACCATCAAATGCGTCAAGACAAATCTCGAGTTTTTTTATGTAAGATCGCGTGCGTGCAGATCACTCGAGGCTTCGAAAGAGACTTTGAAACTAACACCACGAAGTTTTTCAGATGTTGCAATGGCGTGTGGATATTGTGATTATCAGTTGAAGACCGTGTGAAAAGCTCCCGACATGCGAAAATCAGCCGTCTCCGAGTTAAAACCCCGGGACGTGGAGAATCCGCAGAGTAACAAGTGCGTGGCGCCGTGTTACATTCCCAGCTTTGTTGCCTACAACACTGGAAACCGTCGCTATTGACGTTAGAACGCGCGCCTGCGGTGGCATTTACAGGCAATATATGTATTGAAAATGCCAGGTGACTGGCCGCTTGGCCGCGCCCAGTCTAACCTCTATACTTCATATCTCGCCCACGCTCCCAAAAGTCTCCACCCGGCCAGGTTAAATATATAAAGCCACCGTATCAATATTTGCTTAGGATTGGTGTATTTAAAGCTGCGATTATTCGGCAACAAAACGAAGACAGACACACGAGATCACGAACACACGGTCCTCGCGTGACACTGATATATTCGCNCGCCCAGAAGCAGCACGCGACACGGCGCATCTCACGGCCCGATTTAGATGCTGGCTTTGTTATTGGCGCGGCGAAAAATTCGCCACAAAGGGCGACGAGCCTCAATTAACGCTTTCGTTCGCGTGTGGTGAACAAGAGAGCTGACTGCCGGTCGCTAATCTTCCCGCCTCTGTTTACAAACGGGCAAGTCATCTCGCGTAACCAGACTCCGTGTGAAGTCGCAGCGTTGTGCTACTCTGTGCACTGTGGGGCCACAAAAGACCCCCACCGCCCCACCAAACGTTGTCATATGATCGTAAACGCCACAAATATGTAAATACGATACAACAAGCAATTGCTTTTACTGTTTTTAGTGCCCTGGGCTTTGCGTTAAGTGCGTATTCGAGTCCGATTTTGTGTAACTTCCTTAATTCCTCATGTCAAAGTAAATCTGGATGTATACATCCAAAATTGATCTTAAGCAACAAAAACATACATTTTAAAGCGCCGTTTATATGCATAGTTTCGGAACGAGTGCGAATGTAATAATGCTTTGTGATTACGCAGTTACGTACATCGCTGTTTTTCTAGCACTAACGTGGGAGAAAAGTAACAGGGAAATCCTCGCACTGTCACGGGGTTAAGACCCCGAGTTTTAGGGGTTGAGATAATATTTCTGTTCGCTATCCCGATGAGCCTTGAACGCTAATCGCTGGGCTGCGACCTGTCACCGAAACACTATCTTTTGAGCCCATGTAATTGCAACAGGACTGTCGATTTGACGAACTTCTCGACTGAGGAACCAGCCACCTGCGTTCGACGTAAGGTAAAACCGCAATACAAGCATACCTGGCAATCCGTAGAGGATTAAACCGCATTTATTCCGCTCTTTAGGATAAAAAACATGCAGACTCGGACCCAACATGGGGACCCATTTGCCTTAATCGATTGCCCATTTGAAATCTTATACCTCAGAATATATTGGCGATTGGAGTTCTCACACTCTGTGCCAGGGCCATATAGGACATACACGTATTCAATAGAATTCATCCACCGCTTGGTTTCCATTTATGTTTGTATATTCTGATGCGCAACACAAATAAAGGTAGAATGCCGGCGACGCTTTCCCAGGGAATTATTTCAAATGAAAACAGCCAGCAACGCAAATTCCACACCGAATCGGCTACAAACTTGCTCGGCATCGAGCCGGATCGCATTTTGCAGCCGAGTTTGGTAAACACTCCAAATGAATCGGTATGTGTTTTTCATCGCGGGTGAACAACGGGCAGCCGAGCGAGGCCACTTTCTCTACAAGGGTCGCCCGAAGAAGTTCAAAGCAGCGAGGGCACCGATGGGCTATGGCTCGGTAACCTGATACCACGCGCCCAGCGTCGATTTACCGCCCTGTGTTCTGTGTAATCTGCGATCACAAGTCAACGCGAGAACGTAGGAAGGGTTTTAACGCTTACCAACTCGAATTGCATTCTAACCATCAAATGCGTCAAGACAAATCTCGAGTTTTTTTTATATAAGATCGCGTGCGTGCAGATCACTCGAGGCTTCGAAAGAGACTTTGAAACTAACACCACGAAGTTTTTCAGATGTTGCAATGGCGTGTGGATATTGTGATTATCAGTTGAAGACCGTGTGAAAAGCTCCCGACATGCGAAAATCAGCCGTCTCCGAGTTAAAACCCCGGGACGTGGAGAATCCGCAGAGTAACAAGTGCGTGGCGCCGTGTTACATTCCCAGCTTTGTTGCCTACAACACTGGAAACCGTCGCTATTGACGTTAGAACGCGCGCCTGCGGTGGCATTTACAGGCAATATATGTATTGAAAATGCCAGGTGACTGGCCGCTTGGCCGCGCCCAGTCTAACCTCTATACTTCATATCTCGCCCACGCTCCCAAAAGTCTCCACCCGGCCAGGTTAAATATATAAAGCCACCGTATCAATATTTGCTTAGGATTGGTGTATTTAAAGCTGCGATTATTCGGCAACAAAACGAAGACAGACACACGAGATCACGAACACACGGTCCTCGCGTGACACTGATATATTCGCGAGTCGACGCAGAAGGATGGCACGCAACCCCACGCCCTTACGTCACTTTTCAGCGTTCCCACCCATCTACATTAATCATGCTATTGAAGGATATTCAGTTTGCGTATGACCGCAAATACTACACTCGGCGCGTCACGATGACGACACGCCAAATTGTGTCAGCAAGGTTCTTTTATCAATTGTACTTTGGCTACCTGGTATAAAAAATTAAATCTTTTGGTACTGTGTGCCTTGAAGAGCCTTGAAAAGCGAATCAAAATATTACTTTTAACTTTCAAACTCAGGTTTTCTCCTGAACCAATAACGTGCTAATATTACCATTTGAAAACAGAGTCATCAAGGGTCCACAAATCGTCAATAAAAATGTTAACTTCGCAGTATCTTACAGCAAATAGTGTCTTTCACCTGTATGGGTGTACGTTAGTCGGTTGTTGTCAATGTCGTCCTGAGTAAAGTTATCTCCAACTCTGACGATGCGCGAAAAACCGCTTGCGTCAGTCACATTCAGTTCGCCATGTTGGGGTCCAAACGTGATCACGTAGAGAAGGGAACTGTCTTCGGAATCCAAATCCGTCGCCTGACCGAGCAAAAATGTGCATTTGATTTACACACAGAAAAATGCTTGGTTTGGCCGTTTTATACCTAATTAGTTTAAAAGTTATAATGCGGAAGCCTCACAAGTGGATCATGCCCTGGACCTAGATTCTTCCAAATTAAGATCTGGTTACGGAGATTGGTGACATGGACTTTCGTGGCAGAGCGCAATCCAATTTAGTTCATTATCGGAATTCTTTGTTCCCATATTTTGTGCCTAAATTTAACAAACAAGGTGGGTGGAGGAATTATGGAACGGCCAAGTCCAGGTGCTACCGAGGGCCGTGAAGTGCCGATGGTTGAACGCTTTCATTGTCACATGGCGGGTCGGAATGCGAAAGGAAAACACGAAAATAACGTTCGACCCGCGTGACAAAAATAACCCCCTTGTGACGTGACAGGAATCGTAAGTTGTGATAATAGTGTTTTAAAATCACAAAACGACCGCGAATACACAGAAAACGCGCGGCAGTTGGTTGGGCGATTTTCCGCGGGTCCCCGACCATTTTTTGAAGATTTTTAAACTGATTTTTACTTGGTAAAATAGTTCGAAACTTACCCACAACCAACCAGCGCCCGTTTGGTACACGCAAAAAGCAAATTTCGCTCCTTTCTTAGCGTTTTTCGGTAAATAGCAGGCAAAATGTCAGTCGTATCGCGTGCAAAAGCGTTATTGGGCATAGGAGTGGTAGTAACAATTATCGAGGCGTCCGTGTGACTTCGCTAACGCCCGCGAGGAGACAATATGCAAAGAGCAACCCGCCAAAGCACACAACGTATGGCGGCATGTGCTACCGTTTTTGCGTAATTTCAGTACCCGTTACCCTTCGTCAATGGGACTATTTATCGTCGTGGTAGATCAACAAAGGCCTGCCGGGCGTCTGGAGAAACACTTGCCTATAAATAGTAGTGAAATTCGAAGCCTATTTGTTTCTTTCGCTTGGACTCGCACTACGGCATGACCCAACCCCTATGGGTGTTTACAATGGGGTTGCTTAGCAATATCGTACGACGATATACGTTGGTCTTTGCTGTCGGTCGGTTGTGAAGAACAGGTTACCGAATATGCGTGGGTGTAGCAAAAGGGTAGAGGTCACTTTAAACGATTTTTAACCCCTGAAACGCTAAAATCGCTTGATGGTCGATAAAATTTGGGTTTGTGGGGGATATGAAACAAGACAATACAAAAAAATGCGACAGACCATTTCCGCCTATATACCCGTGAGCACAACAATATGTAATTCCAGTTAATCCCTGGGCGTCTCGACACAACACGGAGCGACGCCAGCGGTGCCAATCAAACCGATTCTGCCGACCACCATTGTGAAGTTTCTATTACCTCTATAACGTTACATCTCCGTGTTTCGAAGAGAGCTTTGTTATTCAGGCGAACAGCAGAACACAAGCACCTTCTCTCTAACCGCGTTGGGTCGTGAGAGTCCAACTCGTGTATGCGCGCTTTGAGTGGCTTCTCCCCCATTAAGGCGAAACCACTCGCAATTAGCCGTCGGAGCATCGGCCCACGTGGGCGCATTTGCATTTGAGCGAAATTCGCTTACGAGTTCGTGACGCAAAAACCCGCGAGGTCGCGCGCCCGGGCACGTGACCGATAAGAAATAAAGGTCCATTAGAGTGACACGAAGCGGAAAATTCAGTGGAACGAGCGGTGTTGACTTTGCCTGACATGTACAAGTTTCCGTGAAATGGCGGCGCGAGCTATGCCGTCAACTTTATCAACTACTCGAGGGTGGAAACAGCGCGGAAAGTGAAGGACGGCAGGTACGGGTCGGACAGGTGACGACCGTTTGGGTGGCGCGTCCTGTCGTTGAGGAAACCGTACACGGAAAAATAGAAACACTTTTTTTGACATTTAAAACCAGTAGTCAAAACTTAGTAGTCCGGAAAAATCGACTTTGTCACAAATTTTACTAAAATAAAACTGCCGCAAGAACAGTTTACATTACACAGATGTTTGAACTCAAAAACACACAAGCCTAAAGTCTTAAGAACGGATATTAGCAAAACTAACCTTCAATGCGTCATTGCCGATGCGCACGGTTTCCGAGATCTCGACATCAATTCCGTTGTTGATAGTCATACGCGGCGTCTCGTCGTCAACCGGAATAACGGTGATGGGAATGATCTGCGACACCTCGTGCTCCCCATCACTAACCGTTACCTCAAACTTATCCTCAGTCGTCTCAGTGTCGTCATGCTGGTAAATGATGTCATTGCCGGTTGCCACGTCCCGCAGTGAAAAACTCGAGATGGGAATGGGGTTGCCTTCCACCTGAAGACAGAGGGATGGATTGGTTGGGCTGGGGCGATGAAACGCGGTTGCGCCTCCCGTGCGTTGAAGCATTGTTACGTCGGAAGTACGTTATTGTCCCGCCTTCTGCATGGGGCCGGTGTCGCTGTCTTGTGTTGGCGGACAAAGGCACCAGATCGTGAAGTCAACAGTGCGTGATGCCGCAGCGGAGCAAATATGTCACCGTAGATATTAATACCCGGCGGTTTATGTTCAAACTTTGACGGTGAGTTATGGTTTTTGCGCAGGCGGATCCGATTCGGTAGGAACTCACGACACTAAACTTGGCAAGTTTTTTAACCAGGATTAATAGCATGGTCGTTTTTCTTAAAAGCTTCACAGACGATGTCAAAAGCACGTGCACAAATTACGAGACACCTTTACATACGTTTCGAAGGAACACGCCGTTTCGTGGTGCTTCAGTGATGGTGAAAATAAGTTCGTCTTCAGGAACGTCGTCGTCCTCGGCGTGTAGCTTGGGAAGATCGACTACAAGAGCTCCGCCTTCCTCAACCACGAATTCCGTATAGTACAAGCGGGGCGTCTCGTCGTTTACTGAACGCAAGAAGAAAGTGTTAAATCTATAACATGTGTATGTCTGGTAAGAAAAATGTGCAAAACTGGGTGAGAATGTTGCTAGCGTCAACACAGCTTTATTAAATTTGACTTTATCTTTCGAAAATATCTTGTAACGTTGATAGGATTGGGTAAACTGGTGTAATGCACATTGGCGCCAAAGCCTATCCTTTGGTGTATCGGCAGCGCTTGGCGCGAGGTGCAGATTGACAACAAGTTAATATTGCGCGAGCTCCAGGGAGCAAATCAAATCAGGTTCAAAAGACGGCACGAGGTTAGTTACTACAATGGCAAGGGCTCTTGTGTTCCCTTACAGAATAGTGGTAAGTGCATATTTAAGGCACTCAATTTGCGGTTTGCGTTGGAGAACCCAAACACCGGGTGATTGTATTCACTTTGCAAATTGACCCTATCCATCATGAAGCAGGCGCTATTTGCAAATATCGTTGAGAAGGTTGGTTCGATTGAGACGTGTTCAAGCAAAGCAGAACCCGGGGTAGAAGAGCGATGGGCTGGGACAAGTTCAAGTACATTGTGGCCACGCGTTTTACGTCGTTGCTAACGAGCCCCGTTATCGGTGATAGCCAAGGAGCTCAAGCGTTGCCGGTGATGGTGGCTCTTAAGATGATGCATGGTCCGCGAGGGTGCTCAACAGCGGCTGCCAGGCGGGCCGACGATCTCTCGAGTGTTGCATTCGGGTTAATATTAAATTCCGCGGTCGGTGAGCGCGCACGGCGTTTGAGGGGCATATAATGAAATCTTTCCGTTTCCAATGGCGAAAAAATAAAAATTAGAACTCATTTTCTGCCCTTGTTGGCACGAATAAAGGCCCACATACGTTGACCTGTGGTGGTAACCACTACTGGCAACGAGCGATGAATTTGTGGATTGTTTGAGGTGACGGTGAATATTTGATATGCAGAACTAACCACAAGAGCAGTCTGGTTTTGCTTCACTTTAGTCGCCGAACTTCGCCCGAGCGAATATCCCATGGGTCTGAAATTCCCATGTCGGAAAGAGTCTTTATAAAGCCACGCTAAGTCGGGCGTGAAAGCAAACACTTTCCCTGGGGACATTGGTGTCCGCCAGCCGTACCCCGAGTCTGCCCCCGTTACTAATGACAACGTCTATGTTTTTGGCTCGCGTGCTAAACAAACGTCAAATTTTAAAATTTCTGTCGGCCAGGATATGAGTTGAAAACCTTGACTGGTACAGATCCCAGGAATAGACGAATTGTAAAGCCTGTTTTGAATTGTTTACACGGTACTAACGTCAGCAAAAGCAAAAACATATTCAATACTTTTGTTGACGCTAGCATGAATTTAAGTTTAAAAGCTGTGCAATTTTAAAAATCGCGTTAATCTGCTATCTTATCGTGCGTTGGCAGAAAAAGTTCACAAACATTCAAAAACGACACATAAGTTAGATAATTGTCAAATTGTCTGCTGAAATCAAAAAAGCTGTTCAGGCGCTGCTGTTTAAAATTGATCCCACTTACCGGGTATAATTCCGATGTTGAAGAACATTTGATCCGATAGGTTGGGTGTGCCATCCTGGCAGACGAACGAAAATCGATCTTCTATTGGCTCGCTGCCCTTGTGGACGCTTTGCACGAAGTAAATGTTGCCAGCGATGATATCACCGATAGTGAAAGAGCTGATTGGTATTCCCGCTCTTGACTTTTCTGATCCTGGAAGGGGGGATACATTCTC
>QXVZ01020017.1:0-24846 GCA_008931825.1 Phallusia fumigata | reverse complement strand
GAAACTAGCCTAGATGCAAGACGGGGGATTACCCTTTCGTTTGCGATGCTGGTATCCGCTCAAAATTTAATATTTTCGAAAGGGGAGGCTGTCAAAAATTAGGTTTTTTACGTAAATATTCCGGATTCTAGAGCCAGTTTTGCGAAAATGGTTCGGGGTGGAAAGAGTTCAACAAATAACTTTTACATTAAGCAACAACAAACAGTGCTTCTCACACAGAAGAGGTTCATAGGAAAACATACATTTGGAGTAAATTGTGCAAATTCTCAACACTCCACAACACGATAATGAAATCGCTTTTTATGAGTTGCGCAAACAGAGGTGAGGTGTCGTTTAACGAGGAAAGTTGAAAACTGGAATTGAAGGAGGGCGTTGAAATATCGCTAAACTGGCTTTTAGAAACTGCCTTAAAAAATTCTAAGTTTGTACAACGATACCGCGTCCAGGATTTAATAATTTCACGGTTGCCGTCAGGCGCCGCCGTCGTGGCCAAATCAACAGTCATTTACGTTCAGCGCATTCTGTTTCGTTTATTGTGTTGTTTTTTGATACTTTGCCTTTTCCGTTGCAATTTGTTTGTTTATTGCCGTTTTCACGCACTTTGTTTTAATATTGTATTGTAATTTGATTTTAACACGCACAGTATGTTTCATTGTTAGCTTGTGCAATAAACACGTGCATTTTGCATTTGAGAAATCACCGCAGAACAGAATGTCGGAAAAAGACTCGGCTTCGGATGATTNTTTGATTTTAACACGCACAGTATGTTTCATTGTTAGCTTGTGCAATAAACACGTGCATTTTGCATTTGAGAAATCACCGCAGAACAGAATGTCGGAAAAAGACTCGGCTTCGGATGATTGTAAGTAGCTTCAACTTTTGGTGTACAAGTCAACGCGTATATTTTTGGCAAAACATACATATATATTTTTAGTAAGAGCTACCAAGTAAGGGATGATGATCTCGGTATAACAGTAAACTGAATTGGGTAAAACTGCAACTAATAGTAAGAGTTCGTTAACATCCTTCGTCTTATTCAAAATCCTAGGCCGA
Source organism: Phallusia fumigata (assembly GCA_008931825.1). Classification (NCBI taxonomy): domain Eukaryota; kingdom Metazoa; phylum Chordata; class Ascidiacea; order Phlebobranchia; family Ascidiidae; genus Phallusia; species Phallusia fumigata. The sequence goes on along the minus strand of QXVZ01020017.1, from coordinate 23,793 downwards.
ATCTGAGTTCACCAAAACACTTTTGGTTATAGCAGCCACGTCGATAGCGATTGAAACCGTCGTCGTTTCCAGAACGACTATAGTTCCCTACTGAGAAGCACCAGTAAGTTGTGTATCAGGTGTTCAGCTGAATTTGTGTGTTTTCGTTACAATAGACGTCGAACCTTTAATGTGCTATAAACTTCTACATATTTCTGGTTTAAGCCGTTATAGGTTTAGTTGTTTTTAGAAATTTAGGGATGTTGACCAGGCTTAAATTGTAAACTGTGTCAAATCAGGCAGAACAAACCAATCGTTGCTTCCTCTTGGTTGTAATCATGTTTGTAGCTAATTTTAAACAACAAAAGAGGCCAGGAGGGCTTCGTTGAAATATAGTATGCGAGTGCTCCAACATAACAATGGATTTTGTTCCTTTTGTGAAAGATCGAATAAACAAGTGCGTCATATTTCAAAGCTCGGAGGGGAACTAAACTGAGAGCATCGAAAAACCAATGTTTCAGCGAGTGTCGTAAGGTTGCAGCAGTGTTGTTTACTTGTTTTGGATCGCTTAATTGTTTCCTATTCGAGAGTTTCGACAGGGGTGTAAAAAATCGAATTCTCCATGCATTTTTTTGCAATTTAGTTTTGCTGGTTGACAACAGGATTTTAGCTTTTAGAATAGCCGACCTATCTTAAAATAGTATTTGTGTAGTAGCAAGTTGTGTTATGAAGTATACTTTTAATTTGTGTTTTTGCCAATGTCTTAAATTACACACCTATTGTGCAAAATCTGTCTAGGCAGGTGTTCGACAAAACAACCCACAAAAAGTTGGTGATGAATAGCATTGGTGAACATCAAACCTTTTCTCGTAAAGAGTTTCAATGCTCAGATGGAAATACGATTGCCCACGGAGGTTTCTGTACAGTGTATGAAGCAGATCATCCGGAACACGGGAATGTTGTCATCAAGCGAATCCATCTAAGAAACGCTTCGGACAAAAAAATAGAAAGAAGCAATAACGAGTAAGCGTAAAATAGACCGGATGTTCAATGGTTTAAAACATTTTTAAATATTTTATTTTAGACCTAACAAACCCGACATTTACCAAAGCGAAACGGCTTTGCCGATCAAATAAGTTTGCAGCAGCCAATGATGCATTTTTCTACAGTGTACAGCGAGAGAATAAATTATTGCAAAGTTGTAACCACAAAAACATCGTGAAATGCTATGAAACAATCCGATGGTCGACTCGGTCAGTTGGACTCATTTTGGAACAGTATAAAGGAGGAAATCTGCAGGATCTTGTTCTTGGAGAAGAGGAATTTGCTTGGGATGAACGATTCCACATTGCCAAAGCAATAACTAAAGCACTGAGCTATTTGCATTCAAAGTCCATTGTTCACAACGATATTAAAACCCAAAACGTTGTTTTGAGCGAGACGAAAGAGGTACTGTTTGATTTTAACGTGATATTTAGTATTTTGTCATTTACTGGGGTATAAAATATCCAACCATGCATGAAAATGTTTAACCAAAATGAAAAAGCTTTTGATTCTGGAAATGCAGTTTCCATTGGTAAAACCTCGATATTTGCTTTTTAAAACGTTTTAATTGATACCAATCTTTACATTATCAGGTCAAAATTATTGATTTCGGCGCGGCACGAAAGCTCAAAAAACTTTCAGCCTCATGGGAGTCACTGAACAAAAAGCAGGCAGACCAAAAAACAGATTTTTATTGCGCTCCGGAGCTCTACCTAGATAAAGATGGCAACAAAACTCAAATCATTAGGAAGCCTGCAATGGATGTGTACAGGTAGGCCCAGATAACATGGGCAAGTATTTTATTTGCCTTTAGCGTTTACTCAATACATTAAATCGCTGCAGCTATGCCATGATTCTGTACGAAATAATCACGAGAAAAGAGATATACAGAGATACTCAAGCACACCCTTCTGTTCTCAAAATTTTAATACTACGAGGCGAAAGACCGAATCCTGATCCAGTCAATAAAGTCATGAAGTCATTGCAACCAGGGTCACAGGATTTCGAAACGTGCCAGCTTCTTAAAGAAGTTATGGAGAGCTGCTGGCAGAAAGATCCAAATGATCGACCAACAATGAGTTATGGTAATGAAACGTTTGTTTGAAACCTTTGTCCTCTTTTAAAGTAATTCCTAATTATGAGTCTTTTCAAATTACTTATAGCAACTTAAAGTTAAACGCTTTTTTACACAAATGAGTTTTGCAGTTGCAAAAAAGTTGAACATGTTTCCCGAAAAACAAGTGGAAGAAAGGGAGAAAGGCGTGAACGAGAAGAGGGAAACCACCTCGGAAGACACACAGAACAATCGTGATGTGGAACTCGGTTTGAAACAAGATATATCTGCAACCACGGATGAAGAAGGTTATTAAAATGTACAAAGTAGTCGCCTATCATTTCTCAATGACTATATTCTGTTACTGAAGATTCGGATATAGTGGTTTATATTGGGTTCGACCAACGTAAAATCAGTGAAACACAATTTCTTGGAATTGAAAGTAAAAACTGCGCAAATAATGAAACAGTCATTGCGTTAATCCGCACTTTAAAACTGTATAGAATGATGTCCTATTAATATCGTTGGCCCTGATCTTAATTTAATTTCACGTAATTCCATGAATATAGCAACACCATGGGTAAGTATGGTGCATGTAGACATAAATGTGTGCTTCGTTCACAATATCAGAAGACCTCCAAATCCAACTGTGCAAACTCACTTAATGTTTTTATAAATTTCAATCGACTATAGGTCTATACATATTTATCACATATCCAAATGCGCTTTTATGCTTTTTAAAACCAATAATAAGTTGTCTATTAACACTTATCATTTCTACTAGTACAGAAGTTTATCTTAGTGTTTTTGATTTTGACAGTTTTAAGAACTTACCTTCGTAAACTTGGATTTTATTCAAGAAAATGCTGCAACTGTCCGTCGACTTTTGAACATTGTTTCTATCGTACAAAATCCGTTTTCACGCCTCTTTTTTATTGTTTGGGCTTCTTTGTTTGTTTCTTTTTGTGGTTGTTGGCATTCTATTCGGGTAAAGGCATTTTTGTGAGAATCAATGTCTACATTCAAGTGGTATGCTCTATACCGTTGGGTTGTTTCTTTTTGTATAATTGGTTTATTTGGATTTGGAGAAATATGAATAATTGTGCTCGGATGTGCACCCAAATGTACATTATACCTAAACGGATTTGCTTCTTGCGTCGTTTGATTCTAGCGAGGTCACTCGAAAGCGTGTTCTTTGAAACAGAAGATACTGCTGATGCGAAGGAAATTCAGATGAGTACAACACGTTTGTGACGTAGACAAGAGAACTGATTCGAAAAATCAAAAATCTAAGAAGAAAGAAGAAAAATTTATTGAACAATAAAGGGCTAGTTATCAATCAATTATTATGCCTCAGCTACAGAATATACTATTGCATACTGCACTTGATAGTCGTTGTTCTTGCTCCTGTTCTTGCATATTATTAACTGCATACTTTCACATTACCACAAAGGGCAAAAGATCTCGTGTGCCCTTGGAAATGAATTTAAAAAAAATTGCTTTGAATTTTGGTTTCTTTATCTCATAGAAACTTTTCCGCTTATATTCTCTATAAACCAATAATAATCTGCCCTAAAAAACAATCTCTATAGCTTTCTGTATAAAGGATCTTTTTGTCTACTTTGTATTATGGGCCCAATTTTAATGAGGTGAAGACGCGCGCGGGCCAGCGTTTTCTTCCGAAATTGTTAACCATAGACGGATGTACAACGATCTTATTAGCCTTATTGGGATTTGTGTTGCGTCAGTACCAGAAACTCTTTCCTACCGATAAAACCTTTTGCGCGCTTTAAATCAAAAGCTTAATCCACACAATTTGAAACCACAGCCGCGGGCCACGTAAAACGCCGCTCCAGGCTGCACTTGCCCCGTGGGTTAAACTTTGGATGCCCCTGTCTTGAGAAATATACAACTAAAGTCGAAGTGTCGGATTGTGTTACGTATTTGAGTCGGGTTACATTCGACTAAATACTTTGTTGTCTCACGATTTATTTTTCCTAATTTTGTTGTGCTTAAACTTATTGTTGTAGATGAAACATGTAATACCACTTTGTAGATATTGACAAATTTATTTAAATGTTATAAATACAACAAGTCAAAGCATTATACTTTGTAATGTGCTTTTTGAAGTAACGCTGTTGAAATAATCCGTGTCACAGAAATCTACGCCTCGTACATAACCAGTATCAAATGTATGGAAAACAGGTTGTAAAAATCACTTTTGATTAGCTTTGCAAACACAATTGCAGTGTTAATAAAAGGGTAAGGAGCTGACTGACGAATAGCGAACCCCAAGCAAGGCGTAGCCAAGGGGATGGAAAGCTGATGCTGTACACTTTTCAAATTTTAAAATTTCACATTAGGCTTCTCCTGTAAAAAATTTAAAATTTAATTTTGACGTCAAGTTTGGTGCTCCCCACCACAAACAAATCAACTTTGGGCTGGTTACCCTATTGGCCCCAAGCTAGTGGCGGATCGCCCAATTTGCTGAAAGCGTGCTTTGTTCAAGTTCAGGCTTTAATTCCTTATTCTTTAAACAGTCCGTGTATTTGGACACTTTAAACAAAAACAGGCGCGAGAAATAAAAACATTAGATTGGGTAAAAACAGTGTGAAAACGAAAACGCTATAACGTATAGTCAACATAAGCGGTAAGCGTTGCTTTAACGCAGGCTTATTCTATTTAACAAAACAAGTATTGCACTCAGATAGAAAAGGTACAAAAACATCACCACTCGTGATGAATGGAGCAGAGAAGAAAAACCACAACAACTTAGACAAGCAAGTCAAAACTGTGCACATGATAGTCTGACTTACTTAGAAAATACAAAACACTTTCTGTGATTCTCAGTTTGTATGCTAGCATAAGCAAGAAAACTTGCACATCTTTGCACTGAGCAATTTAATCATCGTAGCTGTGCATTCAACATGGGAAAAGTCAAAACGTAAAAAACATCAATTCGGTTACGATTTAGTATCTCATCGAATAGTTGAGACCAAAAATATGTATAACTAAACAAGCCTTGTTAACTAAACGTCGAAAGTACAAATAATATGTTTGACTTTCTTAAAATAATAACAGGTTATCATTGTTCCAAAGTGTGGATGATGTCAAGGGAAGTTCTGACGACTACAAATAAGTGGACTGTAACTCAAACATAGATTTTAGTGGTATATGTCTTCGGAAATCAAAACAGCTGCAAAATGCAGGCAAAGGGAAGTGGAGACTTTCAAAGTTTCATGTTCCGACACAACAAGAGACATTTGTAAAAAAACACTTTGGCGCAGCAGGACACGGTTCGACACCTTTGAACATGCGCAACATTTCTTGGGAGAAAAAGTATATAAACTAAAAATAGATGTCCAAATGCAAAAATGGGCAAGCTTCAAAAACCAGTGTTTTATTTTACATACGTGACTTTGCGAAACTGGCCACAATATTGGCATTTTGAAACGTTCCAAACAATTTTCTTGGCAGTTTACCAAAACTTCTTCTTTCTACCATAATTTGTTCTTTCGTGACATCGACAAACACTTTCCGTTCTCACAGCGACTTCCATTCAGAATGACGTCCTAAATCACATAGTGACGTCACCGGCGCGTCATCAATGATCTCGGTAGCGTTCGAGCTAACACTGGAGAGCATTGGGGCACGTGACGAGGCTGGCGTTGCGCACGTGACCTTGACGCTGGACGTCAGTCATTATCGTAGTGTGCTCGTCGCTGTCCACGGCGATGCCAGTGCAACATGACAAACTGCAACGAAGATCGCCGCATCTGCCTTGCGGGCCGATGGCGCTCAGCAAAGGCTGACAGAAGTAATTGCTGTAGAGCCAGCTCGCCGCCATAACGATCATGATAAACACGCCGAAGTGGTTGTACGCGAGCACAGTGGACGGAAGCATGCCCGCTCCGGCTATGAAGGTCATCAACGCGGCGATGCTTATTGCTGGCCCCATGCGGCTAACCGCAAACTGAACCCGCTGCTGCCGGTGTCCACTAGACGGCGCCACTATGTAAGCGATCGCGCAGTGGCCAAATTATCAGCTGTAATTGATTAATACGTCAAGCGCATTTTGTGTCGTTTGTTGTGTTGTATTTTAATACTTTGCCTTTTTCTGTTGCACTTTGTTAATCTGTTTAATGTTGTACTTTGATTCCCATGGCACAGCTCTTTTTAACATTAGTATGTACAAAATGATTTTTATTACACGTTCGATGGCCGCAGAGCGCGTGGCAATTCGTGATTGGACAGCCACTCACGTGATTCTTTCTGGCTTCTGGCTGGCTTGTGTTGTGAGAGAGTGCTCGCCTGGGAACACAGTGTCGCAGTCAAGTGAATCGTTTAACGTTGCGTTGAAATTTGCGTTGGTATTATATTTTTATATCGTTCGTCGAAGTGTGGTGTGACCATTTCATCTGTGGTTTTAGCGGTAATTGGCCATTAGCGGAAAGAAACCTGGTGTTTACGAAGTTAGGGGTGGTGGCCATGGTTTAATATTAGTAAGAGTCCGTTAACACAACTCGCCTCATTCGAAATCCTAGGCCGAATTCGGGTTCAACCAAACAATTTTGGTGACAACAGCCAGGCCGACAGCAATTTAAATCTTCACCGATTTCAGAACGATTAGTTTCCTTCTACATAGCACTGTCTTGTGTTCAGCTGATTTTGTGTGTTTTAGTTGTTTAGGGATAGATGTCGGACTGATTAAAGTATTGTAACCTTTTATACATTTCTGGTATAAGCCGTTTATGCAGGGAAGTTTGGTTGTTTCTAGCAATTTAGAAAAGATGACCCTGATTAAATTGTAAGTTATGTCAAATCAGGCAGAACACTTAGTTAAACTGTTTATTGTTAGCCTTAGCTAAAAGTAAGATGCGTTAACCTCCGTTTAAACGGCTTCGAAAAGGTTGGAACTGATATGGGTCATTTTTACCCCGCTATGTATTTGTGGAGTTACAGATAGCATCAAAAAAAACGAAGATTCTTTGACAAATAAATTTTTCTGGGGACAAAATATAATGCAACATTTTGTTGAATGCATACTTGCTTACCTATTGAGTAACAAGAACGTGATTTTTACGACCATATTTTTCCGCTACGTTTCAAACTCTCAAAACCCTGAAAGCATAGAACAAAGCTGTAATATGTGTGTACCCAATACAAACGTGTGCTGTGTAGAATTTGAAGCCTGAAACATGATACGCACTGTAAGCACTAGAATAAAGCCTAAATTATGTCGATTATGATGAACATAAGTTAACTTAAATTTGAAAAAAACTTGATCCAAAAACATATCTTTCAGAAAACTGTGGATTTTGGTTGCTTTGAATGTTAAAAAACATTTTTTATGTGTTCCTCAGAGTACTATAGTTCATAACTCGATTTTATGGTTCTTTAAAACTTTTTGCTTTGTTGGAAGTAGTTGCATTAACAAAAATTTAAAAGTCGTTGGTTCCTCGTCGATGTAATTGTGTTTAAAGCCAATAATAAATGAATCGAACAAAAGAGGCATTAGACAGCGTTGAAATATGATATGCATCGTTTGTAGGTATTTCGTCACTTGTTTGTTTTCGAGTAATTACGCGCAGTAAAAATTGTTAAATTTACAAAGTGAAAGCGGGCGTTGTTTAAAGTTATACAAATGAAAGATGCAATAACACCAAAACCAACATAAAATTAACCCGGGCACCAAATAAACCAAAATCAACACAAGCTTGGGGGCGCCACAATGCTGTCTGACGAAGGTCCACAAACGCTATTTGTGTTTCAAGTCAATTTCAAAACCAATAAAATAGGCAAGTTAAACACGATATGCAGCGCATGTTGTCAAATATCGATAAATTTTTGACCGTTCTGTCTTTGAATGAATAAGATGCATCCTTCTATTCGCTAAAAAGGGTTGTTGCAGCCACAACTGGTTGCTAATTGCGTTTGCATAGATGCAGCAGCAGATTTTAGATTGAGGGTATAATAATTTTTGTTTTATTCTAGGTCTGTCGAAGACGCGCAATATCTTGGAAAAAAAATTCAACCAAAGAACAAAAACTTAATACCAACAAATCGCAGGTATCACTCATAAAAGTGATAAGTTCCTTCCTTTTGTTTTGACAATACGTACCGTGTAACAATTGCTTTGTATGAGTATCACACACAGTTGCGTTATTGTTGAACGGGTCAAATTTCAACACGCGAAGAGGAACCATAAACTGAAAGTGTTTCGCCAGGCAGACCTAATAATCAATGATTTGTGGATCTTCGTTAGATTGTAGCAGTAATTAACACTGTATCCAGCTTGTTTTTAAATGGCCTTCAAATAAAGCGTTTCGACAGGGGTGACCTCATATACCTCTAAACCGATGGTTTTAAATGCTTTACTAATTGGTCCCAAATTAATAAACGTAATGTGCCTTGGAACCCGAACAACTTTCAAAATAGAGCAAAAACAGTTGTTTATCCAAACTGAAATATAATTAATACTTCAACATGTTAAAAGCATTGGGGTTTTGTTTTCATTTAAAATAAATACTGTGGTTATCAAAGAAACTTAGTTGTGTATCCAAATATACCGAAAGATAAAAACTCAGATGCACCTTTTGCCAATTAATTGGATATGGGCTATTAGCTACCTAAAAGCACTCATCATGTAAAATATCTTTTACTTAGAGTGTTAACAAACTAACAATCACCAAGAATCCATTTTTGACAATAACTGAGCATGACAACGATCCACATACAGTGAGATGAGCAGCAACGCTGAAAATCCAGTATTTTCCCGTGACGAGTATGACTGCCCACGTGGAAAGGTCATCACCTATGGTGACAATGGTATATTGTATGAGGCAAACCATTCAGAACATGGACTTGCTGTCATCAAACGAATCCGTTTAAGAAATGCACCGGATGTAAAAAAATACAAATACAATGATGAGTAAGTGTAAAGGCTTATTAAATGCGTTGTCAGTCTATTGGTTTCAAATTTTAAACGTGAGGCGTTTTGCAACAGGGTGAGGCGACAACAAAAGATAATGCAACGTTGTGACCACAAAAACATCGGAAAATGCTATGGAGAAATCCGATGGTCAACTGGGTCAGTTGGACTCATGTTGGAACAATGTGGTGGAGGAAACCTGCAGGATCTCTTGTTTGGAGATGAGGAACTTGCTTGGCATGACCGATTCCACATTGCCAAAGGAATCGCTGAAGCACTCAGCTATTTGCATTCGAAATTTATTGTTCACAATGCCATTAAACCACAAAACATTGAACTGAACGAAAGAAATGAGGTATTTTGATACTTAATTAAATGTAAACTTTATCGTATTTTAACAAGAGGCGATGCGCTTTGGGTAAAACCTACGTATGATTTGAATGTTAACTTAAATAAATAAATTGACCATTGTATTTGGTCAGGTTAAGATTATTGATTTGAGCTCGGCAAGAATGCGTAAAAACCTTTCCGCATCCTTGAAGTCGTTGGACAGAAGACAAAGAGACCAAAAAGCTGATTTTTATTGCGCACCCGAACTCTATCAGCCTTCCATAGATAAGGATGGCAACGAAATTCCAATTATAAGGGAACCTGCAATGGACGTGTACAGGTAGATCCTCGGTATTGAAGGAATAGTAATATTTGCTCTTACCGTTTACCCAAAATGTCTTGGTTACAGCTATGCCATGCTTCTGTACGAATTGATTACCAGGAAAGAGATATACAAAGATACTCGAAGACCACCCTCTGCTTTACAAGTTAAAATTCGTGACGCAAGACCCAACCTTGACCAAGTTGATAAAGTCATGAGGTCATTGCAACCAGGGTCACAGGATTTCCAAACGTGCCAGCTTTTGCGCAACACAATGGAGCGCTGCTGGAAGACAAACCCAAGTGAACGACCAACAATGAGCCAAGGTAGCGGTTATGTGTCGCCCCTGCTTCTTACCTAATTTATTTTCTTATGTTTGATGTTTCCAAATTACGACACCTTTTCGCAGGCGTTTGTTTTAAAGTAATAACCTAAATATGAAGATACAAGCTATAGTACTTGTGTATAAAACATAGCGCTGTTGGCAGAAAGACCCAAACGAACGACCAGCTATGAGTGATGGTAACGTTTAGTTGCGGCATGTGACTTCATGCCCGATTTCACTTGTGTCATTTAAAATTACAAATTTTTGGCAAGCGTTTTGATTTAAAAGATTACAACGTACGATGCACTATTCTTTTGCATGAATGTTTTTTGCAGTTTTAACAGAGTTGAATGTCTTTGTCCAAAATCAAGCAAGGAAAAGGGCTGGAACCGTCAGCGCGAAAGCAGAAGAAAGAAAGGCGGATTGTGCACCAGACAATGATGATGTGGAACTTGGTTTGGTCAACGATGCATGTGCGACCACAGATGAAGAAGGTTACGATGGAAAGAACATAGAATTAAAAATGGTTGAATTAGTTTTAATTATTTTTCAAGCAACGACTCCTGAAAAACATTGTTTTGAGCATAAAAATATTTAAAATGATCATACCACAAAACATATTTAAACAGTTTCCATGTGGTTGTCGGGCTTTACACAAACTTCTATTCACATGATTCATCGTAGTGCTCCACGATAAGCAATAGGCAGCATGTTGTTTACAGTCAAATATACTTCATTCACAGACAGAAAAATATCACCCACTTCGCTGAAGCAAACTGTGACGGGTGATCGCACGGTTTATACGGATTACGCACTAGTTTTTGGTAAGTATAAGTATGGTAAGGGCAATATTTGAAACAAAGCTTTTTACATGTGGTTCATGCTCACTTGCATAAACATACATGTAATTTATACTTTTATCTGACTCAAATTAGCGTTACTGTTTTCGTTTTAGCACTTGTCCTATTACTGACAGTGGAAAATACCCTTGTGTCTTTCAGATGGCCGGGATGTAAAAAACAAACGAAAGACTGAAAGCTCCGAAAGAAGTAAGGTTTTAATGTAAAAACAAAATATGGTTTGAGATTTTTTGTCAATATATTTTTCATCCAAAGTTTGACGGCTATGTCGGACTAGCCAATATAGATTATTTTATTCAAAAATATTAATGGTTAAAAACTTATTTGACAGCTCACCACATTTGGACGGTTGAACTAAGAAGAATTTTCTGCATGTGTTTTGGCTTTTTCTGTTTACTGATTTTAGGTTTATCAATACTTAATATTTTTGGTTTACTGTATTTGATTACAGGGTTGGAGGGTTTTGTACGTGCAGAATTTGTGGTTATATATATCTTTATGGCTTTAGTGTGTAACTGTAGAACGAAAGCTGATATGCCATTTGACGACATTAACATGAGAGTTCCCGGAACATTGTGATGTAAGTTAGATTCAGTAAAACGCAGCTTGTGTTTAAAAACAAGGATGGTTTGCACGGCTCTTTATAGAATAAGCAATGAAACATTTATAAAGATGCATTTACAAAGTTTGTACAACGATACTGTGTCTAGTAAAATGGGTTTTATGCTTGAACTTGTTAAGTAATTTTACGGTCGCCGCAAGACGGCGCCACCATGTAAGCGATCGCGCAGTGGGAAAATCAACAGCTGTAATTTGCATTTACGTCACCTGAATTCTGTTTCGTTTACGGTGTTGAATTTTGATACTTACTTTTCTGTTGTATTTTGTTGGTTCATGATCGTTTTCACCCACTATCTTGTTTTTATGTTTAATATTGTAGTTTTTTTTTTCATCATTAGTTTGCCTAATAAACAACGTATATTTTGAATTAGAGAAATCACCGCAAAATAGTATGGGTGATAAAGACTTGACTTTGGATGATTATAAGTAACTTCAACTTTTGCTGTACGAGTCATTCACTTTTAGCTCTTAGTTTTTACAGATACCGACGATGCCTTTATTTTTTTGGCGAAATATATATGTCTTTTAGTAAAAACCAAGGGTGAATGACTTGTATGCCAAAAGTTAAACTTACCTAATGTGCACAAGGTAATTTTTATAACAAAGTGATTTTACAAGAATCGGGATTGGACCGCCATTCAGAAGGTGTTTTCTGGCCTCTTGGCTGGTTTGACATTGCTCGCTTGTGGTTTGTAGCGTTTATATACTGATGTGCCATAACACCGCAAGTGTATTCGAGAAAGACAGTGTCGCAGACACGTTTAACGTTGTGATTTGCGTTTGCATTTTATTAATATATCAGTAGACAAAGTCGTGTGTGGTGTGACCATCTCACTTTTTGTTTTAGCGGTAAGCCGTTAGCGCAAAGAAAGCTGGTGTTTAACAAATTAGTTGTGGTGACCCGATAATAGTAAACCGGTGCTGGGTAAGGCTGCAGCTATCAGTACGAGTCCGTTAACATCCTCGACTTACCGGAGTCCTGGGCCGAATTCAGGTTCACCCAAACAATTTTAGTTACAACATCCCAACCGACAAAAATTTGAATCGTCACCGATTTCAAGAACGATAAGTTTTCCTACTGAGAAGCACTAGTGGGGTTTATCTGGTTTTCAGCTGATTTTTGTGTGATATTGTTGTGTATGAATAAACGTCGGACTAATTTGTGTATTGGGACCTTCATCTTTACATTTCTGGTTTAAGTCGTTAGTGCAGGAAAGTTTGGTTCTATTTAGTATTAAGGGTTGTTGTCTCTTCTAAAAGTGTAAATCCTTTCAAGGCAGAACACTTAGTTAAACCGTTTATTTTTAGCCTTACCTAAAACTAAGACGTGTTAACTGCCATATGACCTACAGCACACGACGTAAAATAGGTTGGGGCTGACATTTGCTACACTGCTTTGTTTTTCTGGAGTTACAGATAGCATCCACAAAGGTTAATTATTTAATGCAACAGTTTTTTCAATATCTTCTTGTATACCTACTGTGCAACAAGAATGTAATTAGAACAACCATAGTTTTCCGCCAAGTCCCAAATCCCTAAAACCCTATAAACTTTAAACAAAGTTGTAATGTATGTATCGAAGATCAATGTGTGCTGTGTAGAACAGGGCTTCTCAAACTGTGGGTCGCGACCCAAATTGGGGTCGCGAAATATAATTTTGGGGTCGCGTAACATCATGCGTTATTATGTCATTGTCACAATAAATGGTATACGTGCGTACTAAATCGTTTTCTCGGCCGGTTTCGTCATCGTTAAGTTGTTATGCCTTTGCCATTGATATTAAGTAGTCATGACATCACAAAGAACTGTTTTCACCTAACATTTTACGTTCCAGTAGGTTCTTGATTATGCTAGCAATAGCATTAGTATTACGTAATTCGCTTTGATGTCACAGTATGGTTTGCCTGACATTTGGTTTCTAGTCACTTGAGATTTGCAATGGGACGTTTATTGTTTAAACATCATTCACGTGTATAGGCTATACCCATCAAGGGGTCACGTAGAAATTTCTTTTCTAAAATGGGGTCGCAGAGCAAGAAAGTTTGAGAAGCCCTGGTGTAGAATATGAAGCCTACAACATAAAGCGCACTACACGAGAACAAAGCCCAGCTGTCCTTTGTGATGACTGTTTATGGAAAGTCTGAGACATTGAAAGTCAGTACATGGTTGCGACAACTTGCGTTTGTTGTTTGTTGCGACAACGAAGGGTTAAAGGGAGAAAACCGACGCTTAACTTTGGATGGTTATAAGTCACTTCAACTTTTGGTGTACCAGTCATTCACTTTTAGCTCTTATAGTTTTTAAAGATACCGACGATGCCCACATTTTTTGACGAAATATATATGTCTTTTAGCAAAAACCAAGCGTAAATGACTTGTATGCCAAAAATTGAACTTCCTTAATGTGCACAAGGTGATTTTTGTAACAAAGTGATTTTCCAATAATCGTGATTCGACCGCCATTCAGGAGGTGTTTTCTGGCCTCTTGGCTGGCTTGTGTTTGGAGACATTGCTCGCTTGTGGTTTGTAGCGTTTATATACTGATATGCCTTAATACCGCGAGTGTATTCGACAAAGACAGTGTCGCAAACTCGTTTAACGTTGTGATTTGCGTTTGCATTTTATTATTATATCATTAGTCGAAGCCGTGTGTGGTGTGACCATCTCACTTTTTGTTTTTGCGGTAAGCCGTTAGCGCAAAGAAACCTGGTGTTTTACAAGTTTGGTGTGGTGACCCGATAATAGTAAACCGGTGCTGGGTAAGTCTGCAACTATAAGCAGGTGTTCGACAAAACAACGCGCACAAAATTTGGTGATGAGTAGCATCGGTGAACATCAAACATTTTCTCGTGAAGAGTTTCAATGCTCAGATGGAGATCTAATTGCCCATGGCGGTTTCGGTACGGTGTATAAAGCAAAGCATCCGAAACACGGGAATGTTGTCATTAAACAGATCCGTTTAAGAAATGCGCCGGATAAAAAAAGGAAAGAAGCCATAATGAGTAAGTATAGAATGAACACATGCAATTAAGGGACTATAAACAAAGCGTAGTTCATTTGTAAGCTGATACGCTTTTTAATCCACAACATTAACAAAATTTATTTTATTCATTCAAAAACAAACGTGATGTTGACGGTATTTAAACAGGCAAACTATAGCTTTGCGGACCCGGTAAATTAGCAGTTACCAACGCATTTTTTTTCAAGGGGTTTGAACCCCGGTCGATGCCGAGAAGTAATCCCGAACAGGTTGCTATGTCTGTATATGGGTTGAGCGCCTCAGACCATTCGACCAAGCGCTCGCTCACCAACGACGCATTTTTCCACAGTGTAAAGCGAGAGAATAAATTACTGCAACTATGTGACCACAAAAACATTGGAAAATGCTATGGAGAAATCCGATGGTCGACTGGGTCAGTTGGACTCATGTTGGAACAAGGTGGTGGAGGAAACCTGCAGGATCTTGTGCTTGGAGAAGAGGAACTTGCTTGGGATGACCGATTTCACATTGCCAAAGGAATCGCTGAAGCACTGAGCTATTTGCATTTGAGTTTCATTGTTCACAATGATATTAAAACTCAAAACGTTGTACTGAGCAAGACGAATGAGGTAGTGTTTGGTTGTTTAGGCTAATCATTATATATGTCATCTAAGCTGACACGGTTGTTCAATTATAACATAAATACATTTAACCAAATTAAAACGTTATGACGTGGAAATTTTTAATACGTTTGTAATTCATTCACCTACTTTTTGTGTTCATGTGAAAGATTTTCATTGTCAGGCTAAGATTATTGATTTCGGCGCGGCACGAATGCTAAAAAACCTTTCCGCCTCATGGGAGTCGTTAAACAGAAAGCAAACAGACCAGAGAACTGATTTTTATTGCGCTCCGGAGCTGTACCTCTCTTCAAGTGATGAGGATGGAAACAAAACTAAAACTATCAGGAAGCCTTCAATGGACGTGTACAGGTAGGTCCTCGGTAGAAATGGGCGAAATTATTTTCCATTCCTCTCTTTTCCTTAAACGTTTAATTTGTTGCAGTTATGCCATGGTTCTCTATGAATTAATCACCAGGAAAGAAATATACAAGGATACTCGAACACACCCCGAAATTCTCAAAAATTTAATACTACGAGGCACAAGACCGAATCCTGAAAAAGTCGATCAAGTGATAGGATCACTGCATCCAAGTTCACAGGATTTTCAAACGTGCAAGCTTTTGCGAAGCATTATGGAGCGGTGTTGGCAGAAGGACGCCAAACATCGACCAACTATGAGTGACGGTAACATTTAATAACGGCCTTTGTTCGTTGTAAATTTGTGTTGTTTAAATTACTTTTTGAAACTGACAATCATTTTTTTTTTGAAAAGTGTGACTATCAAAGTAACAAACTTTTTCTACAACTTTTTTACAGTTTTGACAGTGTTGAATATGTTTGCTCCAAAACAAGCTGAGAAAAGGGAGGAAAACGTGAACGAAGCGAGGGAAAGCACCTCAGAAGACACACGAGACAATCATGATGCAGAACTCGGTTTGGTCAACGATGCATGTCCGACCACAGATGAAGAAGGTATAAGTGCATTAGCAAAGAGTCCATGCAATTTCTCAAAATATTCAGTTTGACAGGTTTTGATACGCTGGCTGTACATCAAGATGGGGAATGGATAGAAATTGCAAACAAGGAAGGAAAAAGGTTTTTCACCGAAACGCGTGTAACACTAAATGAAATAGGTGAAAAGTTTTACTTGATTTTCTCGTGAAAACTGACGAAATAACAAAAAGCATGGAGCTCAATCTCGGCGAGTTCTTAATATACGTGACGTGCAATAATTTCTTTTTTGAAGTAGCATCGTTGTCTTAAACTTGAAATATCTTTGCATAGTTCCATAAATGTAGTAACATATACCTATGTAAGTATTAGGCTATGTTAAATAGAGACTTCAATACTTCATGTACAAATGTGAAAAGACCACAATCTTTTCCACGAACTTTTTGGCTGATCGCTTAAAACGATTACACACACTCCGAATAAACTAAGTTACCGTTCATGTCTATGTCTGAGTATAACTCTTCTAATCACCTACTTTTTATTTATACTAGAAAATAGATCTGTATGCTATGTATTACCTGAGGTGTTTAAAAGAGTGCTAAAGAGTCAAAACTTATTTGGCAGTTTTCCGAGTTTTGCCTGGTTAACATAGAAGATTATCTGAAAAAAGCTGCAACACGAAACGAATTTGTGAAAAAATTGTGTTTTGTTTCCTTTGGTTGCTTTTCCTTGGGTTTTGCTCTAGGGCGTGGTATAACATGTATACAAACTCGAAAGTTATGTACAATATTCGCATGCTTTCGATATGTTTGTTTCTTTTTTGGACTTTTTTATGCGGGGTTGGAATTGTTTTTGTTTGTTTCATTGTTGCGGTAAGATTGACATGGCGTCGCTGGATTGTGTTCAAACAATGGTGTTCTACTCGGTTCAAACAAGACCACAACCAAAGTTTCTTACTGAACGAAACAGAATATAATGAGACGGCTATATAGACCCAAACAACCATGGAGTCCCAAAATATCCCGTTGTTGTATGTTATTTGCTGTGTTCGCTGAGCTGTGATTCGTTTTTCCACCCTTTTTCCCGCTTATAAATTACGAGCGTTACTGCACAATTGTCATCTACAAAAACGGAAATTGATTTGCAAAATATTGCAAAACTATTGAAAATAAAACTTTAAAACGAAAAAAATAAGCTTAATACCCAGCACACAAAAGTTTGGGAAGCAAATACCAATTTGTTATAATTTTGCAAAGGAAAACTGAGCACCTAAGTTATTTATTTGTAATTATTGTAACTAAATAATTTTTTAGATTTGGTAGTGCATGTTTTTAAAAATACAAAGGCTGTCTTTGCCGAAATTTCTGTTGTGATTTTTGCTCATACGGCCACTAACGCGGCGTTCAATGGATTTTGTTTCCGCTACTACTACTTATTTTCCGCTACAAACGTCTTACATTACCACAATAACAAACGCCGCTGTGTCCAAGCAACTACATTCTTAGAAAAATGTTTTTGCCATTACTTTCATCATCTAACAACATTGTCGCTTACATAATGCGTGCCCGTCAGGGAGGGAGCTCACCAGAAACGAAACTGTACTGATACTGATGAAACCAAAGGACATCAAATTAGGTGACCAGTAATTTTCCACAGGTTGGCATGCCGAAAAACGACTGGTAAAATGCCGTTTACCAGTAAAACCCTAAACACAGAGTTGTTCATTAAAAATTCCGTGTATTTGGTCACTTTAAACAAAAACAGGCGTGGGAAATAAAAACATTAGTTTGGGTAAAAACAGTGTGAAAACGAAAACGCTATAACGTATAGTCAACACAAGCGTAAGCGTTGCTTTAATGCATGCTTACTCTATTCAACAAAACATCAAGTATTGCACTCAGATAGAAAAGATACAAAAACATCACAACTCGTGATGAATTAAGCAGAGACGAAAAAGCACAACAACTTAGACAAGCAAGTCAAATCTGTGCAGATGGTGGTTTGACTTACTTGGAAAACACAAAACACTCTGTGTTTCTCAGTTCATATGCTAGCATAAGCAAGAAAACTTGCACAGCTTTGCACTGAGCTATTTAATCATACAAAATGTTTCTGTAGACGCGTTTTCTAACTGGCTTACTCGTAGCTGTGCATTCAACATGGGAAAAGTCAAAAGGTAAAAAACATCGATTCGGTTATGATTTAGCATCTCATCAAATAGTTGAGACCAAAAATATAGAACTCGGCAAGCCTTGTTAACTTGACGTCGAAAGTACAAATAATATGTTTGACTTTCTTAAAATAATAACAGGTTATCATTGTTCCAAAGTGTGGGTGATATCAAGGGAAGTTCTGATGGCTACAAATAAGTGGACTGTAACTTCAACATAGAATTTAGTGGTATATATCTTCGGGAATCAAAACAGCTGCAAAATGCAGGCAAAGGGAAGTGGTGACTTTCAAAGTTTCATGTTCCGACACAACAAGAGACATTTGTCAAAAAACACTTTGGCGCAGCAGGACACGGTTCGACACCTTTGAACATGCGCAACATTTCTTGGGAGAAAAAAGTATATAAACGAAAAATAGATGTCCAAATGCAAAAAAATGGTCAAGCTTCAAAAACCAGTGTTTTATTTTACATACGTGACTTTGCGAAAGTGGCCACAATATTGGCATTTTTAAATGTTCCATACAATTTTCTTGGCAGTTTACCAAAACTTCTTCTTTCTACCATAATTTGTTCTTTCGTGACATCGACAAACACTTTCCGTTCTCACAGCGACTTCCATCCAGAATGACGTCCGAAATCACTTTATGACTTCACCGGCGCGTCATATCACCGTCTGTCGCTCGATGATCTNATGTTCCGACACAACAAGAGACATTTGTAAAAGAAACACTTTGGCGCAGCAGGACACGGTTCGACACCTTTGAACATGCGCAGCATTTCTTGGGAGAAAAAGTATATAAACGAAAAATTTATGTCCAAATGCAGAAAATGGGCAAGCTTCAAAAACCAGTGTTTTATTTTACATACGTGACTTTGCCAAAGTGGCTACAATATTGGCATTTTTAAATGTTCCATACAATTTTCTTGGCAGTTTACCAAAACATCTTCTTTCTGTCATAATTTGTTCTTTCGTGACATCGACAAACACTTTCCGTTCTCACAGCGACTTCCATCCAGAATGACGTCCTAAATCACATAGTGACGTCACCGGCGCGTCATATCACCGTCTGTCGCTCGATGATCTCGGTAGCGTTCGAACTAACACTGGAGAGCATTGGGNACTGAGCTATTTAATCATACAAAATGTTTCTGTAGACGCGTTTTCTAACTGGCTTACTCGTAGCTGTGCATTCAACATGGGAAAAGTCAAAAGGTAAAAAACATCGATTCGGTTATGATTTAGCATCTCATCAAATAGTTGAGACCAAAAATATAGAACTCGGCAAGCCTTGTTAACTTGACGTCGAAAGTACAAATAATATGTTTGACTTTCTTAAAATAATAACAGGTTATCATTGTTCCAAAGTGTGGGTGATATCAAGGGAAGTTCTGATGGCTACAAATAAGTGGACTGTAACTTCAACATAGAATTTAGTGGTATATATCTTCGGGAATCAAAACAGCTGCAAAATGCAGGCAAAGGGAAGTGGTGACTTTCAAAGTTTCATGTTCCGACACAACAAGAGACATTTGTCAAAAAACACTTTGGCGCAGCAGGACACGGTTCGACACCTTTGAACATGCGCAACATTTCTTGGGAGAAAAAAGTATATAAACGAAAAATAGATGTCCAAATGCAAAAAAATGGTCAAGCTTCAAAAACCAGTGTTTTATTTTACATACGTGACTTTGCGAAAGTGGCCACAATATTGGCATTTTTAAATGTTCCATACAATTTTCTTGGCAGTTTACCAAAACTTCTTCTTTCTACCATAATTTGTTCTTTCGTGACATCGACAAACACTTTCCGTTCTCACAGCGACTTCCATCCAGAATGACGTCCGAAATCACTTTATGACTTCACCGGCGCGTCATATCACCGTCTGTCGCTCGATGATCTCGGTGGCGTTCGAACTAACACTGGAGAGCATTGGGGCACGTGACGAGGCCGGCGTTGCGCACGTGACCTTGACGCTGGACGTCTCAGTCATTATCGTCGTGTGCTCGTCGCTGTCCACGGCGATGCCAGTGCAACATGACGAACTGCAACGAAGATCGCCGCATCTGCCTTGCGGGCCGATGGCGCTCAGCAAAGGCAGAAAAAAGTAATTGCTGTAAAGCCAGCTCGCCGCCATAACGACCATGATAAACACGCCGAAGTGGTTGTACGCGAGCACAGTGGACGGAAGCATGCCCGCTCCCGCTATGAAGGTCGTTAGCGCGGCGATGCTTATTGCTGGCCCCATGCGGCTAACCGCAAACTCGACCCGCTGCTGACGGTCGCCGCTAGACGGCGCCACTATGTAAGCGATCGCGTAGTGAGCGGTGAAGTCAACAGCCAAACCGACAGCGATTGAAATCGTCACTGATTCGAGAACGTTCAGCTCCCAGCCGAGAAGGACTAGTGATGCCGCTGTGACGAAAATCACGCACGCCACAGAGAGATTTGCGAAAAGGGCGATGACGATGTTACGTGATGTCACCAGTATGACGAACTGCGCGACGAGAAGGGACAGCCCCACTGACGTAATGGTGCCGTCGTAGAGGCCCTTTTGTAGAGAGTAGAATTGGAAATCGCCGACAAACCATCCGCCAGCGAGACCGAATGGAGCAGACCGGAGCAGAGGAGAGAGAAATTCATCCAAGTGAGTGTAAAAGAGATCGATTTCTTCAAAGGAAGCACTAAACCGTTGTGTTGTTGGCATTTCGATGATTAGACCGTTCAGTTTGTCATGTCGGTCAAACCTAAAGGAAAAAAGAAGAATTTAGTTGTAAACGTAGATGGTCTTAGTTCTGCATGGATTGCATTATACCTAACAATTCTTTGTAATTTCAATTTTGTTTTAATTGTTGAACATGCTTCGACTCAACAAGAAGACACATGCCCGTAATTGTGTGCAAAACACTTTCTACGTTTCCTGATGATGACAACAGCGTTTGTCGAAACGTATAAAATGTTTTACACAGAAGTGCTGACTTGTATCTTCTCATTAAAACTATTTAAAATCGTGAACTGTGTACTTATGCTTTAACTTAAAACATAGCAAACGAGATCCACTAAAATTATTTCCCAAAAAGGGTATTGAAGGGACAAAAATCATGACACTTATTCAGCAATAACGATACACAGTACACATTTTTTAGTTAAATCTACCACACACGATGTCTATTAAAATACTGACCTGGGTCCTGGCGTATATTTATTCAATAACATGCCGGGTTGCAACGTAATCTCGTTCATGGCCTGTTTAAGACACTCTTCGAACACGTGAGGGCGGTATGGGAACTTGCTGCTCTCGCAACAAACCGGCCTCTCGCTTGTGCAAGGTGCGTCCATCCAATGCTTGAACGTTTGAATAAAGCAGTGAGCGTAACTTTCCAGTTCTGGAACCCGTCTGTAGTACGACGTATTACGGATGCGATCGCAAAATTTCAGAAGCCAACGTTGACTCCTGGTCGAGGACATATTAAACCGGGGCCGCATAGTCACCGATCCCAGATTATCCGGGTCGTTGTGGTTGCCGTTGTCCTTGGCGCGAACACCGAATACGATTCGCACAGGCATTAAGTACGTGGTGTCGTTCTCGAAGGAAAACTGTTTCGCTTCCTGCGACACGTAGACCTCGAAGGGATGCGACGACTTGAAGTACTGGAAGTAGTTCTTTGAGTTTGGCAGCTTCAATCCAGGATTAAAGATCGCCACGTAGAGGCTGCATCCCGCTGTAGCGAGGAAGAATATCACCCACACGAAGCGGAAACGCACTATGAGCAGCACTTGGATTTGATGGAAGAAAACCCGTGACATCTCGGAAAGCGAACGGCCGAGTTTAGCGCATTGTGACGTCACCCAGCATGACGTAGTCTTTGCGTCATACGGAGACGGGCAGTAAGAGAACTTGAAGAGTTTATGGTGGAGGATGATAGACGCTGGGAGCCACGTGAGGCTTAAAAATAGATTCGAGAGAATCGTAAGACCAGTGAACATCCCAAAACACTTGATAGCAGTCACAGAGCTCGAGTAATTCGCCAGGAAAGCGGCTGCTGTTGTAAAACCGGTAACAAAAAGCGACCAAGCAATGTGTTTCATTGCCGTTTTCAGCACTACACCGATGCGACATCGTATCGGGTAGTCACCCGGTTTAAACCGTTGACTGGGGCAGATTTTTTGTTTGTCTTCTTCGCTGTAGTGGCGCCAGGCGCTTGTGAAGACCAGGACGTTGTCAGCGGACAGTCCAAGCATCACCAAAACAGCGGTGATGTTCAGGAAAGGAAAAAATGCGAAGTTCAGCACCACGGAGTAGATGAAATAGGCAATAAGCATAGCGCTTCCTCCCAGCAAAAAGTTGGATATTGCAATAAAAACAGAGCCCGTGTAGAGCAGGATAATCAACTGCACTGCCCCGATCGCAATGGCAGGGTACACTGCATCGGCATACAGTAAATCGCTGAACACCTCATTCTGCACTCCCAAATCCAAGCCGCTCACCTCTGTGACGTCATCACTAGTTTGTGACGTCGTTGCAAAGTTGTCGTAATACAGGGGGAGTAGCGTGGCGCCTTTGTAGGCAGGCGCAAGGGCTATAGTGGACTTAATTGAGTTGTTGAATGCGGAAAGGTATGAGAATTCCTCGCAAGCAACGTCTGAGGTTAGGAGGTAGTGAAACACCGTGAAAACGGCGTTATTACGTATACACTGCTTCGGAATTTCCTTCGGGCATTTAAGGGCAGGGTCAGCAGGTTTCCAACAGTCCGAAGTCAGTTCACCGCGACAGTAAAACGGAGCGCAGGTCTGGAGTAGGTTTTCAGCCTTGCGAAGGGACTTATTTGTGATGCTCTCGCACGAATCCAGACCAGCCAGGTATGTGACAAAGTTGGGCAACGAGAGAGTAGGACAACAGGTCGAGTCTGTCTTCTTGAGACACAGGTTGGGATATGATGGGTGGCTGAGAAGACGTTTTTCGCTCCTACATATGGATAGCATTGCTGGAACGGTCCATAAAGACGGAAGATCAGGATCCTTGAGCTTGTAGACCCATTTTGCGTAGTAGGGATCTGTAATGAGAATAGTAGGTTAATAAAAAGCAGTCTTCCATCAACATCCGATATTTATATTACATAGCATCCGGTCAAAACAGAGAGTATTGTAAAAACATCGTGCGAAACACTTGTGCATAAAGTTGCCGCGATAGAAATATGAAAGCTAAAAACACATTACATCGTATGTGGCTTTATATTGTATTTGCAAAATTGTCAACATCTTAAACTAGTGACTACATTTTTTTCTGGACTATTTCAGGCCAGTTGCAACTTTCAGATATTACGCCACACACACATATGAGTTGATTGCGAGGAAACAACTCATAGGCGTCAGTAGTCGAGTTAATTGCTGTCGAATTACTTGATTGACATGATACTGTTGCCAAAAGTAGCAGAGCTATTAATAGCGACAACCCCAGGGCTGCTGTAAGGATAGTTGTACGAACGATTACATCAGGCACAGTTTACTACGTAATCGTAGCAACTTCATTTATTAAAGACAGATATTTGTTAAAATCATTTAGTTCGACTTATATTATAACTATGAACTATAGCATTATTACT
>QXVZ01020011.1:0-15773 GCA_008931825.1 Phallusia fumigata | reverse complement strand
GTGCTGAATTTTGTTGTCGCGGGGTTTGCATAAAATTCGCGATTTGGTACGGTTTGCGGGAGTTTTGAAGCTTTATGAATCCGTTGGAAGCAATGGTTTGGTGAGTTTACTGTGGTCTGAAATGTTTCAATCAGATACTGTTGTACAATTACCTTCGGCGGATCGCGTGTACGTGGGAGGACGAAACGTTTAGTCGACAAATATTAAATTTGATGACTAGACCGGAAGGACTGCGTCTCTCTGGTTCCTGGGGCAAAATACGTTTTGTGCTTGTTTGTTAAATTGTTGTCCTTGATTAGCAGAAAAAAACGTATGAATGTGAAGTTTGCAGTTCGTTACGTAAAACTATTTTAAATTTTGTTACACATAATTTTTCCCAATTATTTTAAGACCCGCTATTTGGTAATTTAGCATACTATTTTAACTGTGGGTTGTTTTAACCTAATGCTGGGTAGGAGCAATGCCGCTTAAGCAATTTGCTCTGCAAAACACAAAAGAACAAGGCAGCAACACGCATTCTGCTTCCACGAAATCTTCATAACCTACTTGATTATATTTAAGAACACAAGAAACGAGCTTAAAGAGTACTTACTTAAAAACCATTGACGAAATTGCAATAAAAATTATTCACTTCAAACAGGTTCTCTGGCAGTTATGTTTTTATTGATTTTATTCAAACATTCAAACCATTCCTGTCATTTTTCTGCAAACAAACTGTAGAAACCCCAAGATGTTCGAAAAACATGCGGCGTCTGCACAAGGCGACTAAAGCAAATATTTATAACCTAACAAGCTTTGTCTGGCAGCAAGCCCCCCGACCCAGTTTTCGGCTACGTGCACATTTTCTCGAAATATGGATTGGGGGGGGGGGACATATTTAGCGGGCGTAGCTATTTCTGAAATAACGCTCAAGTCGTTTTCTCCAAAAGTCCGAAATTTACATTCTTGTTTTGAATAGACTCTTTTGCAAGGCAATAACCAAGCGATATTGGCTTGGCGGATGCCAGGCGATATTTTGGTGTTAAACAGCCCACTTACCTAATTTAGCATCATTAATGATGCATTAGTTAATACGTGTTGGCAGGAACATGTATTGCTGATTCTTGACAACATTCCTTGCGTAGTATTAGTTTTTGGTGGCTCTTGTCCGTGGCACATTATCAGCAAAAACGTGATCCGTAGCTATTAACACAAGCTGCAGTCGTGATAAAACCTGAGTGGCTGAAAACAGACATTTGTCAATGATGTTACCCACACAACTGGTTTAGCCAAAGAACAATGATCACCTATAGCGTCGAATGTGTGTTATATTGTGCAAATTACAAAGGGCAGAGAAGATGTTTGTTTGTTTTATTTTATCCTCGGTAGGCGGAACAACACCTGACTGCGTTATGGTCGCAATAAGTCCGTCGTCGAGCTACGTGCGTCATTGCAGTTCCGTTGGATAAATTTTAATTGTTTTAATTTTTTTACATTTTTTCCTTGGTGACTTGAATTTGGGTCAACCCATCGGGTCCACTGGTTTGGAGCAATGCCGCTGAGGGTTTTCGCTCAGGGAAACACGGGCCTGTCAAGAGAATGTTGATTCGTAACGGCATATTTGTAATTGACAAAACAATTTTAAATGAATGATATCCAATGAGCTCCATGGCGCAAAACGACGTTGACTGTACTGCACAACATTTTTATTGTTTTTCAAAAGTGGTAAATGCAAACCCGCTGAGGCAAAGCGCGACAACTACGCCACAGGAGGACTGTTTTTTATTGCGTGCTGTGGCCTAATTCTTGTTAAATTCACAGCACAACAACACACTGTTCACTGCGTCTTCGTGGCTTGCGTATACGGCATGACCTTTACACATACGTAACAGCTCCCGCTTTAGATACGGGTTTTCCTCTGGGCAACCACGAGTTACGCAAAGTATTGGCATGTTTTTTTCCTGGTTATCGCACGCTTCAAATTGTGACGTACTCGCATGTTTTGGCGCAAAGCAGGGAAGAAATAAATCGCAATCGTTAGCAAGTCTTCGCGCTGCTATTGTTACTATATGACGTGATTGGTGATAAAATTCGTGATGAATGATGAGTAACAAGATTTTCATCGCATTATGAAACGAAGTGCGATGAAGTTCTAGGAAATCAAGCTAGGATGTTTGCAGCAACAAAATTTGGTCAGTTTGTGTTTGCCTTTTACGAAACTGTTCAACGATGACAAATTTGATGAAGTAACAAAGCAAATAAAATTTGACTTGACTCGATGGAAATAGAAGGAGGATATCCCGAAAGATAGCCAGTAGCTTTGTTCTATTACTTCTTGTCCATCGAAAGTTTATTTTAAATTGAGCAACTGTTATTAGCGAAATGACATGTTCTGACTGTTGTATTTTGCATCAGGCGTATGATGAAAATCATGTAAACTTTAAATACTAAATAAACAGGGCAAACAAATTTATGCATTTTGTGCAATTAATCATGCCTGCCCTCTAGTTTATTATTCGCGGGAGCTATTAACAACATCCCGCAAAACAGGAACTACCAATAACACGTTTTCAAAGTGAACGTAACCGAGTGATTCTACGAAAACACATTGCAAGGTAAATCGATTCGGTCATTATTGCTGCTATCTTNGGAAAACCGCTGGCTGGAGGACGCGTGCCAGGAGAAAGTTTACGCTTTCACCGCCTATTACAGGTTAGTGAGGATGTGAGGTTAAAAAAATCGCTGGATTAACGTGGTTTGTTGCGTCAGAATGACTCCTTATGTTTGGTTACTGCGGTAATCCTTAAGCACGATCTGAGATGACATCATCACCAATACACCAAGCTCGCCAATAGCGTATTAACACTGGGTTTTCCAGTAGTAACACGTTTGCGCCACAAGACAAAGCGTGACATTTGATTTTCGTGAAGCGACAGCATTATTTTTAAGTTTTGGTTGGTTCTTTCCTGTGCACCATATATTTTTAAAATGTTACTTTTATGCGCCTTGGGCCCCACTGCTTTTGTCCTGTTAACTACTGCATCTATAAAAAAGTTGTTGCGTCAAAGATCGAAAACGTCACGTAACTTTTTCTACGGTATCGTAAAGTTCAGTTATATTTAGTTAATACCAAGTTAATTTCGTATTTTGGTGTTTCCCCCTAAACGTTAAGCACCAAAAAAATAAAAATAAAAAATACACTGCAAAGAATTCATTCAAATGGGATTATAATTGAGAGGTGTCTTTTTCAAATTTATTAAAAACACGATTGTAAATAAACACTGCGTATATTACTTTCTTAACACTGGTCCTTGTCGAAATCTGTCGTGTGCACAGATGCGTAATGGAGCCTACCAGAGCATCATGTAGCCAATTTGTTTTTTAAATTTTTTTTACTAAGCTTAGTTGTAACTTACCAGAACAGACACCGTCTAAAATATGCAATGAGACATGTGTCGAAACAGTAAAAGCTTAAAATTCTTAAACTTGCTTTACAGGACGGCGTACCTAAAGTTTTGTGACCCAGCAACCTTTGAGCAAAGTTGTCGATTGGCGACACAAGGTGGCGCCGTTTCTGCATCACGTGATCCTGACGTCGTTTCACGTTGGTGGCTGCAACGGAACCGCATCAACATTTCAACGCCAGTAATCTCAACCGCATCTACTTCGTCACTTCCAGTTACGAAAGAAGACTGTAGCCACATTGATTCTTACTTTGATTCGCTTGTGCAGTGGTACACGTCATCAAATGTGACGTCATTGCCTGCAGGCTCGCCTCTAAACGGGACCTTGGATTTCAACAATCCGTTTTCCCATCCGGATTACAGCGAGTGGTTTCTAGCGTACAGGCCCTTCTGTGAACCTGTGGCATGCGGGATTTCGCGCTCGGCGTACAAGGAAAACCCGATATCGTCATACGACTGTTTTCCTGAATGCCGATCGGGAATCATTTTTGCGATGGTCTTTGACTCGGCACTGGCGGTCATCGTGGTCGTGGCCAACATCCTGGTGTTGGTGGTCGCTGCGAGAACTCAGATCATGCGTAACATCCCGGGGTACTTCAAAATATCCCTGGCGGCCGCTGACCTCATGATTGGCTTGTTTGTTCTCCCGGGCAGCGTTTACCAGAACTACGTGCTGTACATAGCGCCGCTGCCGTACAGAGAGGAAGGCCAGCGTCCGAAGGCCACCGACTACTTCGACCAGCGCTACCTCAACTTCATGGGCGTGTTCACGGTGCTATCTTTCGGGATATCCATTTACACGATGGGTGCCGCAAGCGTCGACCGGTACCTGGCCATCACGCGACCTTTCCGCTATCGTCAAGGAAAATACCTAACGACAAAACGCGTGGGTGGCGTTTTCGCTGTCATTTGGCTTTTCGCGCTTGTGTGTGCTATCTATCCGACTTTCCTGCAAGCGCAGTACGACATCTCGGCACTGAGCCTTGTTCTGGCAACTGGCAGCGTTGCCTCGGCGATCTACGCCATCACGTTGGGGATTCCTTTGATAGCGGTATGGATCATTAACGGGATGATGCTGAAGCAGGTAATTTAAAATAGATTTCGTGTGCTGAAAATGATCTTGATGTTTAGGACGGTTATATTACCTACACTTTAATCAAATGGTCCTAAAAAATGCAATGTAGCTGGCAAGTATTGTTTTCTCCACAAAACCTTTTAAACGTGCCTTACAACCGATATATTAAGTTTCAGCTCAATCTACATTAAATTTATATACATGCGTCATGCGCTTAGAACTTAGATTGTTGGAACAAGTGTCACCGCAGAGTTCACTCTAGCTCCCTCTTGCAGGTGTGTGCTGACGGCGAAAACCGCCGCTCGATGTCGGGCTCCCACCAAACAGTCACCACACGACTCTCGTCAGGTCCCGCGCCAAGCGAAAACGCAACGAGCGAATCGGCAAACACACAAAACAACAATAATTACGCTGCTACAAAAGGCAACAGGTAAGATTGTTTGGTAAATTAAAGCTTGCTGCATCGAGAGGATTGTTACAAACTTCGTGCAGTTAAAAGTAACCACCTTTGCGGGGTAGTTAATTATACAAAGGCCCGTCTACAACCTAGAACTAACGATATACTTTCATTTTATTTAACCCAGTTTTTCTATATTTTTTACGATTTCTAAATACGTTGCCGAGTATGGCTGTGAAAGACTAGCTTTCAAACCCATCTTCAAGCCTCCTAATCCTTGCGCGTGAATACATTTTACTCGCTGTAAAACGGTTACTTATTTTAACCCAACAAACGTTAGAGCATCAGTCCCTCAGACTTGTGTTTCAATGTGCAAGAAACTTAGGTGGTTAGCAAAGCCGAAAATGAAAAAAATCAACAAATTCCATTACCATTGGGCAGGCAGCGAGCCACCGAGCACAAAAATAAAACAAAAATCTGATGATGGGTATTGATTGACTTTTGCAGACCAAGTGCAAGACCGAAAGAATTGCAGAAGAGCCGGTTTAACAAGTTTACCACTTCAATGCGAAACACAGTAAGTCCGTTCGGAATATAAGGACCCAACACAAGATTTAATTCCTGATTACTTGTGTTACAGTTTAAATTTGCGCGTCACCCGTCATTAGCACCCAGCTCATCCAACCCTCCGAATCAAGCGAGCGTGGAGAGAAAACTTGCCAAGACACTTGCTGTTATGATCGGAGCTTTCACTATGGCTATTCTGCCATCTATTATCGTTCTCATTCTTATTTCTGCCCTTGGACGGTAAGTGAATAATAGCTATAACGTTCAGCTCCGGATCAAGGAGGACAGAAGGGGAAATCCCCCCCTTCAAGGGGCAATAATGTGTTTTAAAAATATTCGAATTGATTTTGACTTGCCACGTATAAGACAAAAATGACCCCCAAATATTTCTATCCGACGTAATACGGCACTGGTAATATTGTCAAATATTTGTTTCCTGATGCAGTTGTTTTTTTTGCTTTTAAGTACTCGGTATGTGGTTAGATGCACGAATTCACAAAAAAAGACTTTTATATTTATTCGATCAGATAAACAAATTCGGCCCTTTAACAGTTTAATGCAAAATCAACTTTTATTTTTTCTCTNGCTGAAAATGATCTTGATGTTTAGGACGGTTACATTACCTACACTTTAATCAAATGGTCCTAAAAAATGTAATGTAGCTGGTAAGTATTGTTTTATCCACAAAACCTTTTAAACGTGCTTTACAACCGATATATTAAATTTCAGCTCAATCTACATTCAATTTATATACATGCGTCATGCGCTTAGAACTTAGATTGTTGGAACAAGTGTCACCGCAGAGTTCACCCTCTAGCTCCCTCTTGCAGGTGTGTGCTGACGGTGAAAACCGCCGCTCGATGTCGGGCTCCCACCAAACAGTCACCACACGACTCTCGTCAGGTCCCGCGCCAAGCGAAAACGCAAAGAGCGAATCGGCAAACACACAAAACAACAATAATTACGCTGCTACAAAAGGCAACAGGTAAGATTGTTTGGTAAATTAAAGCTTGCTGCATCGAGAGGATTGTTACAAACTTCGTGCAGTTAAAAGTAACCACCTTTGCGGGGTAGTTAAATATACAAAGGCCCGTCTACAACCTAGAACTAACGTTATACTTTCATTTTATTTAACCCAGTTTTTCTATATTTTGTACGATTTCTAAATACGTTGCCGAGTATGGCTGTGAAAGACTAGCTTTCAAACCCATCTTCAAGCCTTCTAATCCTTGCGCGTGAATACATTTTACTCGCTGTAAAACGGTTACTTATTTTAACCCAACAAACGTTAGAGCATCAGTCCCTCAGACTTGTGTTTCAATGTGCAAGAAACTTAGGTGGTTAGCAAAGCCGAAAATGAAAAAAATCAACAAATTCCATTGCCATTGGGCAGGCAGCCAGCCACCGAGCACAAAAATAAAACAAAAATCTGATGATGGGTATTATTTGACTTTTGCAGACCAAGTGCAAGACCGAAAGAATTGCAGAAGAGCCGGTTTAACAAGTTTACCACGTCAATGCGAAACACAGTAAGTCCGTTCGGAATATAAGGACCCAACACAAGATTTAATTCCTGATTACTTGTGTTACAGTTTAAATTTGCGCGTCACCCGTCATTAGCACCCAGCTCATCCAATCCTCCGAATCAAGCGAGCGTGGAGAGAAAACTTGCCAAGACACTTGCTGTTATGATTGGAGCTTTCACTATGGCTATTCTGCCATCTATTATCGTCCTCATTCTTATTTCTGCTCTTGGACGGTAAGTGAATAATAGTTATAACGTTCAGCTCCGGATCAAGGACAGAAGGGGAAATCCCCCCCTTCCAGGGGCAGTAACGTGTTTAAAAAATATTCGAATTGATTTTGACTTGCCACGTATAGGGCAAAAATGACCCCCAAATATATCTATGCGACGTAATACGGCACTGGTAATATTGTCAAATGTTTGTTTCGTGGTGCAGTTGTTTTTTTCGCTTGTTTTTTCGCTTTATTCGATCAGAATAAACAAATTTGGCCCTTAAACGGTTTAATGCAAAATCAACTTCTATTTTTTCTCTTTTCCACAAACAGGTGGGCGTCGCCGAGATCGCAGCCGAAGAGTTATTCGCCAATGGTGATGAACGCTCTAACTTCAGCCGAGTACATCGCGGCACGACTGTTCCTTTCAAACTCTTTCTGGAACTGCATCATCTACAGCGTCCGCAACCGTCACTTTAGACGGGCGCTGGTGGATTCCTTCATATGCGACGAGGCTAAAAAGCGCGAGAGACGTCGCGGAGCGTCGTTGGGTTCCAGCCGGGATAAACGTTTGCGTAAGATGGGAAGCACGGACAGTGGTTGCGTTTCGCAGTCGCAGAGCACTTCGGAAAGTGGGAAGAGGCGTCGCAGTACGCAAGTATGGGAGATGTCGTGCGTTTCGCGTCGGAACAGCGACCCTCCGGCCCAGGGGCCGAGAAATGGCGGGTCTCGACTTTGAATTGCGACCGTTAAAATGAGAATGTGTTTCAAGCCAAAACCAACGGCGAATACAGGGTTAAAATTCCCTTACAGTCAAGGATAGCAGTGCTGTGCGGTACGTATTGAGTTGCGTGTACCACGTACCTCTGAACAAATCTGTTGTCAAAGATAGGAAACCTCATGGTACGTTTTGAGTTGTGCGTATACCACGTACCTCGTTGCGAAGGACACACCGTATTTTTTGATGATTTTTGATACGTACCGTACCGTACTGCCATCCGTGCTCACAGTGGATGTTCGTCGAAAGAAAGTTCCCGCAATGAAGCAACTACGTTTATTATGAAACTTAACAGCGCGGAAATATGACTTGACTATGGGTGGCACATTCCAAAAAATGCAATCAACAAAATCTAATGAATGAAAATGTATGTATGCATTTATATGTGCCTCCTTCCGGAAAACTTTCTGCCGGCGCCCATTGACTTGACGGCATCATTTTACGCCTCTTAGTAAACTCCTGTAGGCCACTGATTTTTATGAGTTTTGTGGTGCTCTTCGTTTAAAATGAAAAGTTTTTCTTTCGGTTATTGGGCAACGTAGTTTCTTACAGACGTTTGTAAACTGAAAATGGAAAAATAATACACAAACAATTTTTACCCAGGTGTTGTCAAAGACATGTTGATGTCATTTCACATCATTGACAGCTGAAGAAAATAAAATCTTTTTGCAGCAGTTTGTTTATAACTAGTAGCAGTTTCATATAGAAGAGAAACAGATTACATTTTTGGTCAAATAAATTTTTCACAGAACATTTAATCAGGTACAAACACATGTGATACCAATGACAAATTAATTTTAACACTGTGTCTAGATTTAACTAAGGTAAGAAATGTTTTTCTGTTTAATGTGTATCCAAATTGAATTCCAAACTTCCATATTGCACCAGTACCGTCACTGCAGGTATAGTAAGGTTAGCAGATTAAAATAGAAGACACATTAATTTGCAACCTGTTGTTTGCAAAAGTGTAAGGTATAAAATAAATACTAATAAAGCTTCACAATTGAGCTTTGTACAATGCCATACAATGACACCTTTAGAGCATTAAGATGATTTTTTGTAAAGAAAGAACTGTAAAATGTAAAGAATTAACACCAGCAAATTGTTATGGCACAACTATGTTATAGTGACGATCATCTTCTGCAATAAGACTGATTCTGTCCCATTCTTCTACCTTGTGATCAGGATAGTATGTCACAAAGTCCTCTTGCTCAACATTTGACGGACGTACAACCCTGATTGTAAGTTGCAGCGCTTGTCCTAAAAGACACATTTCCACCTGAATAGAAGAACATGTGAATATATGAGTTTTCTAGCTAAGGAAACTAACCAATATCATAAAAAAGGTTGGACCTATCAACCTCTTTGTGTTCAATACATTCAAGGATGGCAGTATAATACGGTACGCAGCACAAATCACCAGAAAGTACAGTGTGGTGGTACATTACACCCATTCGTATTAAGGTGGATATTGTACTGCCATCCTTGAGAACAGTATCAGTAAATTGGAAACCAATGTCCACTAGGTTGCTGGGCAACACTGACAGAGAGAAGGGTAAAACTGGAACAAATTAGGAAATGTTCTTGCAAATAGATTTAAACCTAAAAGCTGCAATAAAAAATGACAACCACTTCCACCTTGTTTAAACTGAAAACATCGCTTGTCATTTCTACTGCATGTACATTACTAACATTTGCCTAATATGGGTTTGGGTTTAAAAGTGTAGTTAAGTTAAATTACATCTTGGTATCGTTGCAACAATCATTTTGGATGAGTTTCTTAATTTTTTCTGTTTCTCCTTTCCTTTGCATCTTTTATGCAAAAGCATTAACAAGTTCTAATGTGTTTTCAACTTGACAAGTTAGACTCTTCACAAGCATCACATTGCCCATTTAAGCATTGATTGACCATCAATAATGAAATAAGTAAACATAAGCCACTGTATACCTGTTCCAAGCCACCCGATTTTCCAGCTGGATTTAGGTGATTTAACATCAGGCTTTTAGGGTCCGTACTTGTATCCCTTGCAAACAGCAGCCAAGCAAATACTGGAACCTCATCACCCTTCATGTTTGCATCATGAAGCTGTACTGCTGTGTCAAGCAGCAGAAGCTTGAGTGCTTCAAATAACTTAATCTCAACAGTGGAGCCTGAATTGAATAGAGCTGAAAAGTGAAGCTGTCTGTCAATGTCATTGGTAAATGCTTGCGATATTTTTAACTGCTGAACAAAATATGCTAAGCAGTCTTCCATCACAGCAATTCTGTTCGAAGCATTTGATTGGAGTCGATCTGCAAATGACCATTGGGTGACCCAGTCAAACCTTGATTTGAGTCGTTGAGCGAGACCAGTCAGATGTTCCTCCCAATTGGGAAAGTTTCGAAAGAGGACTAAATTTTGGGTTAAAACTTGAAAAGCAGTGGCTCTCAGTGCACAATAATTGTCTCCACGAGCTTGTCGCAAAAATGTACAGCCAGTGGCCTTAATTAACATTTTATAGCCCTTGCGCAAGCATTGGGCCTTGTATGTAGTTCCTTTCCATTCCGCATTGGCATAATCCAAAATATCCATTTTGCCAGAAATGCTCACTATTTGACCTGAAGCATGCTCAGAAACTGATTCTGGATATTGGTGTGGTTCTTCACTTAGTTCCTCAGGTGTAGCTGCATCTAACTGTGCATCAACCGTAGGTGGATCAACAGGGTCAGTTATAGGTTCCATTTGTGACTGGCTGGCTGTGGCAGCATTTTCATTATGATGTTCCTTGTTTTCCTCTGCAGCTTTATATATGTCTTCCTCTTCTGAAACTTCAGTGTTTGCTTGATACTGGAAGTCTTCTCCTGAATTGGCTGGCGATTCTTCTATAGCTGCAGCCATGTTTACAACATCCATTATGTCATCAATATTTCCCCCCTCAGGTTCATCTGTAGTGGGCAATATATTATGAACATTATCATTGCTAGATTCTGTCGTCTGAACCACAGGGTCAGAAGAAGGTTTAGGTGATTCAGTCATAGCAGTGTTTGAGTCAATACTTTCAGAAACATCAGTAGTGCTCTCATTAACTTCTGCAGAGTGGTGTGTATCTGTCATACTGGATGTTTCAGATTGGAGTGAATTTTCTGATTGAGTAACCAAAAGAATACTTGAACTTGAATGACTGCTTGTTTCAGTGGTTGGTTTGTCAAGGTTGTGTGTTACATTGCACTCAATTACTGGGTAGTTTTTTCCAAGAAGTGAAATAAACTTCTTCTCAGATGCAGATGTAATTTCAGTCATCCTAATGCTTTTCAAATAGACCCATTGCCAAAAGCTAATAAAACGAAACCAACTTTAGTACTGAACCAGCGAAAAAAAGCGACAAAAAGAAAGATAAAAAGGAATAAACTTGTAAAGTCTAGAAAACGTAATTTACCTCTTGGCCTTTTTAACAATGCTCTATCAATACTGCATGTCGTTTGTTTGATATTCGCTCATTGGACGATCATTTGGAAGTGTTATCTGGTTAACTAAACTTACCTTTCTTATTGGTTTAAATCATTAAAACGTAGTTTACACGTAGCGTTTGACAATCTTAATGTTTTCAAAATATTGAATTATTCCCTTTACTTTAACTGGAGACAAAAACTTACGTAACAAAAAAGGTTATTTCCCTATTTAGTCATGGTTTCTAAAACTTCGTGTGAGGTACGATTGTCGCCAAAACGAATGTACAGTTGCTGTTTATTTATTGTGGAAAACTAATAGAACTATCATAACGGCTGAAATATGATGAGACAACCAGCACCGACGACATCAACATCCATACCAAACCCAGGTGGACAACAACATCCCAGAGGGATGGTTTCGACATCTGGACAAGGTATAATTTTGATGCAAAATATGTTGAATTCTCCTGTGTTTTAGGTAGGTCTACAAATTAACACATATGTTAAAACCATAAGCGCCCCATTTTTTATGGTTCTTAAAGACAAATGCTTTAAACAAGCATTTTTGTGTCTGGATAGAGCCGAGATCTAATTATTTCCAATATTTTTACAAACTGATAAGAATCGTTTCCCTTTTGCTCTGGGAGTCAACAAATTTAACCACCAATTACCTAACTATATTGTGTTTGACAATTTTAAAACTGTTGAGACATTTTAATTCATTCATGTCTCAGACATTTTTTTGTTTGTTTTGAAAACTAACAAGCCTTCTTGCAGTGAGACAAGCTGTACCTTTCATGCAACAAAGAACGCAGCAACAGGCACAACAGCAATCAGCTCAACAACAGCAGCAGCAACAACAACAAGAGCAAACAGACCCTATACTTCGGGCCAAGAGCATACTTCCACACTTAAAAGAAGCTTTGGTGGTAAGAAGTGCAATTAAGGAGGATCATGTTTCCACTTGCTGTATTACCTACCATGTTTTGTGCATTTCAGAACCTGATGGCGGTTGCAAGTCAGAACTTTGCAGTGAGTGTGGGTGTAGATGACATGCAGTAAGTTGTACATTGAACCACATTTTAGGTCCACTTTAGGTACACATTCAGCACTTCGCTTGTTAACAGCAACATTTCATATATCTGCCCTATTGAGTGTGTTACCTGCAGGTTCTGTTAATTTAACCCACAACCACATTCCATAAACATAAATAATTGTGTCTAAACACTAAAACTTGTGGACACATCGTTTGCACATGTAGACTCTCTGTTTTGTCATCAATACTTTTGTCGTAACTATGTAACCCAAAACTTCAGGAAAGGTGTTGATAGCAGCAGTGTTCCAAGGTTCGACAAATGTCTGGAACATTTCTACACTTTGTGCGATCAACTTGAACTGCAGTTGGTAAGAAGTTTAACAATCACAGGCATGCAAAGGAAAAAAAATTGCGCATTTTTTCAGATGGTTGCACGTCAACAGCTTTCACAAACACTGGCAAGTACACACCAGGCTCCTCTTCTGCACACTGTCAACTTTAAAACCAATCCAAATGGACCACAAGTATGCTAATGTTTTGTTTTGCTATATTTAGACCTTTCGGGAAAAAATGGGGGGTTTTGCTATATTGTTTTGCTATATTTAGACCTTTCGGGAAAATGAAAAAATATTTTATGGGTTTTAGTAAATGAAAGTGTTTGCTTTGAGATATCTCTTGAATCACAAACAATGGTGCGAGGACAACAAAATGCCTATTAAATCTCGGGAAAGGCAATAAGGATTTGGGTAGCCACAGCAGTTTAAAAAAAATACAGCAAAAATAATGTTGCGAACAGTTTTCCAATTGTCATTTTTTTAAACTGAACTTTACCAAACTTGTTTTTTACCAGCTGTACAACAACTATGTTAACACTGTGGAGTTGCAGCTTCGATGTGCAAAAGACATTCATGGTTACCTAACCAAGTGCTGTAACAAGCTGGCAGAGCATCAAACCACTCACCCTACATCTTGACATTATCGCATACGTATCTGTTGCACTATCACAAGCAATTTCATCGTGAGGGCTTGAGTGAACTTAGGAACTTTTGTGCACCTGTGGCTTTGTGCATTTTAAAACATGTATAGCAAAAAACTCATTTTGCACAAGACCCTTAGAAAAGTGTTTTGAGATGTAAGAAAAAACATTGCGTTGGTTTGGAGTAAACTTTTTCCCCTTTCCCAAAGTGCTAATAATCAACAAACATACTTTTTTTATTGTTGACATTTTTTCAAATAAATTTTCACAATCTGAAAACATTGCCATTGTAGTAAATCCGTTTAGGATGAAATGTACTTTAGTTTCATGTTAGTGTTCCACAGTATAACTATAATGTCTGCTTGTTGTCTAAAAATTAACTAAACATGACATTTTGAATCTTTCATTTAGATAAGAGTAACACACACAAACTAGTTAGGAAGCAGACTCATAGACATGCACATTTATAATAAATCCAAGAACCCAACAAACAAGAACCACGGTGGAACAGGAAATGTTATGTGCAAAAAAATTTAAACAAACCTATTCACAGAGCACAGAAAAACTGACATTCTACCAGCAATCGCTACCACCCACCCCCCCAACAGTTTTATTGCAAAAGCCAGGAATCTCAAAGGCGCAAACTGCATTAAGTGGTAAAGTGCAACTTGCCTTTTTGGTTTCAACGGGGTATAAAAAAAAAAAAATCAAACCACACAAACAGGACAGCAAACAAACATAACGAATCGGCTGGTTTTGAAGAAGTACTTTTGTCATGGGGTTTTCCTAAATTGTTCATTCTGGCAAGGATGGACTAATATATATTTCTGTATGTCTAAGTACATGTCATAGTTCTGTGTTGTGTGTTCAAACGTCCACCACCATTTTCTTGTGCACATCCAACGATGAAACCACCTGAGGACAAAATGTGTAATTAAATGCCTGCAACATTTGATGTTATTTACAACAGACAAACTGAAATATTTTGTTTGTCAGTGTTACAAACAACAGATTAAAGTACAAGTCCTTTTTAATGTTGCTTTAAATATCAGCTGACAGATAAGGCGGCGGGTAATACCTCAGCACTTCTGCAAAACATTTTTGTCACACTGCCAAATTTTACATGCAAATACCGTGACAGCATTAGCGAGTATGTTGCAACAAAGATGTCAACCCAGATACCAGTCAAACTCATCAACGCAGGCAGCAAAAAAAGCGCATTATAGGCAATACCGCAAGCAAATATTAAATCAAAGTGAAAAACCCAGAGAACGACGATCGCCTGTCTAAATGGAATACATGCAATGATCTGCGCATCATCCGCTATCTTAAAGCCACCGAATCAGTCATAGCTGTCACTCCTGTCAGACTGATAACAATCAAGGTAGAAAATAGAGGGCGGATTGATTTTTCATGCGAGTGACTTGCGCTGATTTCAGTAGTTGTTCCAGCGCCTTTGTTCACGCATTCATGTGATGCTGCAATCGGTGACAGGCCCGCTGTCACTTTCTCGAGCGCATTTGGTAGCCGACTAAACGCGGTAACGTGCTAACTTTCGTTTTCATTGGTCGTAAACCTGTCAACTTCGCA
This sequence comes from Phallusia fumigata, assembly GCA_008931825.1. Taxonomy (NCBI): domain Eukaryota; kingdom Metazoa; phylum Chordata; class Ascidiacea; order Phlebobranchia; family Ascidiidae; genus Phallusia; species Phallusia fumigata. The sequence continues at coordinate 745 of QXVZ01020011.1, read as the reverse complement.
GCCACACGTACGATTGTTTGTCTTTTGCTTTGCACACGCGAAGTTTTGAGCGCTTTGGAAGGGTTACTTCTGAATTTCGATTTTTGTTCGACTACAGTTTTATTCAAAGCTAAGCAGCACATTGGCGATTGACGAGTCAATGCGAGTTTCCAAGTCCGCATGAACACAAAGCGAAGCGTGCTGTCAAACAGTTTTTATCGGGATGAGGCCTAAAACTCGGATTAGACATCAAGCACGATAGCGTAGTCAAATCGATTTTTTGCGGTTATTGGCCCTTGACAGTAGCGAAGAGCCCTTTAATGTGTAAGGTTACGCCGATTTTTGTCTGCATTTTGGGCGAATGAACACGAAACTAAAGTACCTTCACGAAAATGAATGGGTCGAATTTCGCTGCACCAATGCTATACACGTCGCAAGTGAACAATGTCTTTCACTAACAAATTTGATTGAAACTAATTATTGTTTACATTGAAAACCACACTAGATTTTAAATGAACCTCTCCATTACCAATTTAACCAATCTTGCTTAAAGCAAATAAAGCAATTTTTGAACCTAAATTCCTAAAAGCACGCCCGAAAAGACATGCAGGTCAACTCTAGATACTTCTTTAGTTTAGCTTGCAAACAGAATGGTTGGCCCTATGCATGTTACCGCTGCAAATTCTTCAAATGAGATTTTTCCATCGCCATCCTTGTCAGCATATATTATGGTTTTGTCCACAATCTGCTGCAGTTGTGCATCTTT
>QXVZ01020000.1:0-12809 GCA_008931825.1 Phallusia fumigata | reverse complement strand
TTGGATTTTCGAATCTAAGCGACAATGGAATAGAGTTAATGTGTGTCGAGTTAAAACCGATGAGATAGCGCGCTTTCTGCAGTGAAAGTTCAGAGCGAGGGTGTGCGACCAGCAGGCCAAATATGGTCTGCAAATGGAAATTATGCGGATATAGCGGGGAGGTGCGTTTTTTTCCAAACTAATAACCGTGACGTAACAATGCGGCCAGTATCTTTAAGCGAGCAACGCTTTACCTCGAATGTCACTTTCATTTGATTGTGAAACGGATTGTTCTTTCTCCCTATTGGATGTTTGACATGCAAATAAAATGAAGTCAACCTACGTTAAATTAATGCGTGACCTGCGGTATAGTCCAGTTAGTTACAATCAGCCTTACAGTAATAAAGATTGCACACCCCTGGTCTGAAGGAATCAAAGTGAAATAGGAAATTGTCCAAAAATTAAATTACGCTGAAGCGTTGCAAAGTTTTANAGGGTGGAGCGACTTACCCTGGATTGGACGCCACCACGGTGTGAAACCCGGTGGTTCTCGGCATCTGAAAATAAATACAAGCGTTCATTTGCGCGCGTGACTATGGACAAACAGTTTCACGACGATATTAATCATTACAACACATCTGTGGAAAATAATGAATATGAATCCTTGGTTGAATTTGCGTTAAATCATGGCGCAAATTTAATTCTTTACAAATAAAAATAGAAACTGGAAATCACCGCCTGGTAATAACGGTATAGCTGCAATACAATCTACCTTGATCCGCCAATTGTGCCCTTGAGTACCCCTCATAAAGTTTTAATGTTGAACAGCTATTTCCGGCTTGGTGAATGTTTTAATGCTATTGGGTTGCTATGATTTCAAGCGAAATAAGCTCAACCTAACCCATATCGACATAGCAGCACTGACTTAAAAACGCTCATTGTCTCTTTGTCATTTGCAACACACTGACCCATCGACATTACAAGCTAAGAAGACTGTTTGTCGTTCTACCAGTGTAAAGCCTCACAAAAAGTACTAGTTTTTTCGTTAAATTACTTGTAATTTTTGCTGACGTTTCGAGGTTGTGAGGTTTCGTCACTGGGAGAACGACAAACAGTCTTGTTAAGTATGCAACCCAGTGGACAAAACGTTTGTTCAGTATTACAAGCTAAGCTGGGAATTCAAAAGTGCGTGTGATCACGTGACTTACCCTTGAGTTGTTCCTCAGCCACCTCATCCTCTTCGTGGTGGAAGTACTGCTCGGAGTCCTGGAGGACGTCGTTCCCGAAGAAATCGGCGATCATCTGGGGAACCCACAGATCCATGGCAACAATGATCGCTCCGCACAAGAACGATATGATACCTGGGATGCGATGACGTGCACAAAAGACATTGTTATGTCACACCAATTCCATACCACGTCAGAAAACAAGAAAAACACACGCGCAACTTGTAACTAAATTTAGTGCCTGCTCTGGTAATTACGTTGATGTTAACGTCGCGTTTCCTGATATAAAATGCGCTTTTTCCTGATAAAACCTATATTAAAGTAAAATAAATAAATAAACATACAAAGGAAAAGATCAAACAAAAAATTAACATAAATGGCTATATTCTGATGTTGAGATGTTATAATTTTCGTTACGTCATCACCGATTATTTCTTACCTCCAGAGAGCACGAGCCAGAAGCTGGGTCCATAGTGAGTGTGGAGCGCCGCGTCTTCGAAGGGAATAACCAGCGGCTGAGTTCCCCATTTGATGGTCGCCCATATAATGTTGCTTACCAACATGAAAGTCCCTGTCAGGATGAACATCCATCCGGCGTAGAAGAGAACAACCACCGATAAGATGTTAGCGATCAGCCAGCATGGAAACGCCGTCCTGTGAAGAAAACAAAGGATGTTTGGTGCAAACTTTGGTAAGTTAACAATAGCACTAAATCGTTCACCAAGCCGGAAATAGCTGTGTAACTGTGTAACATTAAAACATTATGAAGTGCAAAAAAGCAAAGGGCAAAATTGGTAAATCATTGTTGAATGCGCTGCAGCTACATCGTCATTACAAGACGTTGCGTAACAGGGACTCACATCGGAGGATAAGTTTGGTGCTATTGGGAATCAAGACTGGGGGAGGGGGCTGGGTAAGTTGATAAGGAGTATAACACATTAACGACATCACACCGATAAAAATCTTTGTAATTCTATTGCAATCAATTCGGCGGCCAAAAGAGTTTCTATTCGTGTACAGGTTTAAATGTCCCAGCCCACCATGGCTAACTCGACCCTTAGCCAAATAGATCTAATAAAAAAATGTAGCACCAAAAAATACTACTAAAAAGGCACTTTGACATGAGCAGTTACAAACGTCGCAAGCTTACCACAAGACTTGATAGGAGAACCAACCGGCGGTTCGGTACGACCGTCCCCATCGGATGAGTTCACCGTCCAATGCGAAATATTCGGCAATCCACAAAACAGGAAGGGGAAGTCCCCGGAATTGGGCCGCCCGAAGTTCGCGACTGATACGACCAGCTGCAAGGGAACAACAAAATTGACTTCACCTGTCTTGTGGTAAGCAGTGTGTAGCCGCCAAAATGGATATGTTTTAAAGTTTTGACTTTTAAACGATCCAAAGTTCCAATTTGTTTAAAAATTAGGAAATAAAAAAATTAAAAACAAGTCTTACTTCCAGAAAAATACAATAACCAAAAAAAAACAATTAACGACCATAAAGTGAACCCCTGCTTACGTGAAGATTTCAAATTAATTAAGGACTCAGAAATTTAAAACTCATAAGTATTACTTACTAGTTTTGAAAGGTTAATGTTAACAACAACAATAACCAGCAGTGAAACCACTTGACGGTTTGACGGTTTAAGCAAATCCAAACCCTTAGTTAAGCCACCGTTAGGTGTCGCCCTTGTGCAACATTTTCGTCACACCGACGCCGCGGGACTTACCTTGGGGCCCGAAACCGAAACGGCCTTGACGCCAAGCCCAGTGGAACCTCTCGTTGTAATCGATGTGCTCGGTAAAGTTGAGATACTCGGTGTGATCGACTCGCTGGTCAACTGGCTCACCTGGGTTAAATATATACGAGTTGCAAGTAACATTTCTTTGGCTACTTTTTTATATTCAATGCGCCCGTGGTTTTCAACCTTACGAAAGAGCATGGAAACAAGTAATTGTTACGAATTTTTGAAAGCTCTAAGAAGGCAAAACACTTTTTGACAATTGCCCGCTGCCGTGAGGGTCGTCGGCGGGTCGCAAACTCTTGCATAAATCAAAAAAAACCAAGAACTTGATTACTTTTTACAGTTTGTTTTCTCTCTGACTTTCTGCATTGTCACGCCAATTTTAATAACTTTGGAGTTAAATTGAGAAACCTGGTGAACTGTAAAACGAGTGCAGTATTGAAATATTTGAAATTCAAAGTCTAACGCTGCGTTTTAATGTTTGACCTTTCACCAAGCAGCAAATATTAACCGCTTACCACGATGACTCATCTACGGGAGTCAGAACCAAGGTTTACCATTTGCCGAAACGTTAAATAAACCACCGCAATTTCAACAGTTACACCTGGGCGTTGAAACTAATTTACTTGTTCCTCCGTTGGTAACTCGCTTTGTGTACCTGTTTGCTGGTGTAATAGTATCGTTTGCTGTAATACTTGTTTGCTGGTGTAATAGTATCGAACGGTTTAAGGGTGAAGCGGAATACACGACAAGGCTCATTTGGTTACATAATTCTTCACACAATGTTAACAAACTGGTGATATTGCATGATCCTCAACCGTCGCAATGATGTTATTCGTAAACAAAATTCGCTTCATTTTTGTCTGTTAAGAGGGCGTTTTTAACACCACCTATCTGTTTAGGTGGACGGTACAAGGAAGGTTTGGAAAACACAGGGTTAGAAGGTAAATGTTTGCGTGCCAAAAACGAGTACCGTGTTCTGGGAACTATTCACAACTACCAAACCCCCAAGTTAGTAAGCCAAATCGTTTTTACAATATGCCAAGCGGAAAATTTCCCCTCCCAGGGAATAAACATTCCAGCAGCCAACAACGTCATCCGCTGCCATGACAACGCGCGTTATTTTTGCAAACAGCGGATCGTCGCACGCAATCATCCGTAAACAGACTGTGGTTGGTGCAAACACTGTCACGTGACCAAACGTCATGCATGAATGGTTGGCATGTGGCAAAACAAGGAACAGAAGCGATTGTGACGTGACCAAGACGAGCAACCCAATTGTGTGATGGCTTAAAAACACGGACAACTTTTTACGCAGAAAAACCATTTTGTGTCATTTTCAGGTTATAGCTTTGCGCCGTGAGTTGGTGTTTAATCGAGCTTTGCGCCGTGAGTTGGTGTTTAATCGAAAACCGAGAAGTCTTTCATCAGCACCCAAGTTCATAGTTGGACAATTTCCTTTGTCCCACACTAACCCACCTCGTGTCGCAGTCATTTAAGTAAATAGGCAGAGCGTTGTTCCACGAACCTTTCAATGTAATATTCACGGATGCCAGACCAATTTTCATTCCCACTTTGGCGTGGATTTCTGTCTTTGTGAAAGCCTTGTATGGAGTACGGGTTGATATCTCTGCACTTTCCCATTCTTGTCCCAAAACTCCAACTGAAACATGTTAAATATCCCACTTGATTCAATTTAACATGAATCCGTTGCATAGCTATTGAAGCTAGTTTTAAAATAACATTTTTAATGAGAATAAGTTGTCACCCAAATACCACAACTGTTGTATACCGAGTATATACTCTAGATCGTCATTGCATCACATACAAGCATTTATGTATCAAACTAACATCTCGTTTCAACTTTATAGCGGAATTTAAAGTTCACAAACTTACGAAGAATTGCCGATCCGATGAAGAGAGTCACAATCACTCGAATAATGAAGAACAATCTCTGTAGCGAAAGAAAAAAGAATTTAGTGGAGACTCACATGTATACAACGGTATGTTCAACAGTAAGAAACCACAACCATATGTTTAAATACGATTCTTGTAATACTAGCATCGAATATGACAGATGCGCATTTCAAAACGTATCAGGCAGGTAAAGAGTTTGGAACACCAAAATAAACAAACAGAAGTGGTTGTGCTTTACTTTGTTGTGAAATGTGGCTTAAAACTTGTTGCGACGNTGGTCAACTGGCTCACCTGGGTTAAATATATACGAGTTGCAAGTAACATTTCTTTGGCTACTTTTTTATATTCAATGCGCCCGTGGTTTTCAACCTTACGAAAGAGCATGGAAACAAGTAATTGTTACGAATTTTTGAAAGCTCTAAGAAGGCAAAACACTTTTTGACAATTGCCCGCTGCCGTGAGGGTCGTCGGCGGGTCGCAAACTCTTGCATAAATCAAAAAAAACCAAGAACTTGATTACTTTTTACAGTTTGTTTTCTCTCTGACTTTCTGCATTGTCACGCCAATTTTAATAACTTTGGAGTTAAATTGAGAAACCTGGTGAACTGTAAAACGAGTGCAGTATTGAAATATTTGAAATTCAAAGTCTAACGCTGCGTTTTAATGTTTGACCTTTCACCAAGCAGCAAATATTAACCGCTTACCACGATGACTCATCTACGGGAGTCAGAACCAAGGTTTACCATTTGCCGAAACGTTAAATAAACCACCGCAATTTCAACAGTTACACCTGGATGTTGAAACTAATTTACTTGTTCCTCCGTTGGTAACTCGCTTTGTGTACCTGTACTTGTTTGCTGGTGTAATAGTATCGAACGGTTTAAGGGTGAAGCGGTATACACGACAAGGCTCATTTGGTTACATAATTCTTCACACAATGTTAACAAACTGGTGATATTGCATGATCCTCAACCGTCGCAATGATGTTATTCGTAAACAAAATTCGCTTCATTTTTGTCTGTTAAGAGGGCGTTTTTAACACCACCTATCTGTTTAGGTGGACAGTACAAGGAAGGTTTGGAAAACACAGGGTTAGAAGGTAAATGTTTGCGTGCCAAAAACGAGTACCGTGTTCTGGGAACTATTCACAACTACCAAACCCCCAAGTTAGTAAGCCAAATCGTTTTTACAATATGCCAAGCGGAAAATTTCCCCTCCCAGGGAATAAACATTCCAGCAGCCAACAACGTCATCCGCTGCCATGACAACGCGCGTTATTTTTGCAAACTGCGGATCGTCGCACGCAATCATCCGTAAACAGACTGTGGTTGGTGCAAACACTGTCACGTGACCAAACGTCATGCATGAATGGTTGGCATGTGGCAAAACAAGGAACAGAAGCGATTGTGACGTGACCAAGACGAGCAACCCAATTGTGTGATGGCTTAAAAACACGGACAACTTTTTACGCAGAAAAACCATTTTGTGTCATTTTCAGGTTATAGCTTTGCGCCGTGAGTTGGTGTTTAATCGAAAACCGAGAAGTCTTTCATCAGCACCCAAGTTCATAGTTGGACAATTTCCTTTGTCCCACACTAACCCACCTCGTGTCGCAGTCATTTAAGTAAATAGCAAAAGCGTTGTTCCACGAACCTTTCAATGTGATATTCACGGATGCCAGACCAATTTTCATTCCCACTTTGGCGTGGATTTCTGTCTTTGTGAAAGCCTTATATGGAGTACGGGTTGATATCTCTGCACTTTCCCATTCTTGTCCCAAAACTCCAACTGAAACATGTTAAATATCCCACTTGATTCAATTCAAGATAAATCCGTTGCATAGATATTGAAACTAGTTTTAAAATAACATTTTTAATGAGAATAAGTTATCACCCAAATACCACAACTGTTGTATACCGAGTATATACTCTAGTTTGTCATTGCATCAAATACACGCATTTATATATCAAACTAACATCTTGTTTCAACTTTATAGCGGAATTTAAAGTTCACAAACTTACGAAGAATTGCCGATCCGATGAAGAGAGTCACAATCACGCGAATAATGAAGAACAATCTCTGTAGCGAAAGAAAAAAGAATTTAGTGGAGACTCACATGTATACAACGGTATGTTCAACAGTAAGAAACCACAACCACATGTTTAAATACGATTCTTGTAATACTAGCATCGAATATGACAGATGCGCATTTCAAAACTTTGTATCAAACAGGTAAAGAGTTTGGAACGCCAAAATAAACAAACAGAACTCTAGTGGAGTTTGTACACGATTGAGTAATATCACTTTATAAACATGGTTGTGCTTTGCATGGTAGTGAAATGTGGCTTAAAACTTGTTGCGACGCTAAACGTATTACACAGTACAGAACTACAAACATGCGGCGCGATAGCAAACATGGAAGCTGCTTATTTAGTTTGCAATATTGGCGTCAAGCATCGAATCTGACACGTGAGAATTAATGCTCCGGGCTTGTTTCACTCGGCAAGTGCTAATGTCTGGGCCTGGACCAAGACGGTCAACAACAAATGCTGTAAAGTCCCCTTAGGCCCAAATAAAACTTTTTCCAACGAAACTAAACGAGCTCTGTGCGGTTTCGGAAAGCCCGGGCTCCAGGCAGGAGGGGGAGAGGAAAGGGAGGAGATATTTGCACAACGTCCCTGTTGTTCCCTTTTATAGAAGCGGCAAAACATGTGGGAGGGGCGTTCTGAGGGTGTCTTTGTGTCCCAGAGGTGGTTTCTGCCCTTGAGTTTATGCAAATAATGTACATTGTATTTTTCCATTTGTCGATATTTAACCCACGGGAGAAAAAAAACACAACGTTTATCTCGAACAATCACATTGTTCTATATCTGTGAAACCCGCCTTTGACGTAACAGTCGCAATGTTGTTACGTCACACCTGGCATAACATTTCAAGCCAGTCGTGTTTTTGTTATAGCGACCAACATCAAGGATTTATGTCGCTTCAGTTGCCAGTTTTAAAACTTCTCTTGCAGAGCAACACAAAGGACGCGCCAATCTGCACAAATCCAAGCGATTTTTCGCTCCAGCAAGCCGAAATGATTCAGATTTGTCCACATTATAGGATTTCTATAACAGCAGCCCCTTTCTCAACTTGCACTGTGAATCATGGGCAGACAAGTATTTGTGTCTATTTACGGATGTCACCCCCGTGCTGAAACGAATTTAACTGCATCTATATTTAAGGAACTATAAACGTCCGGAAACGACTCAAGATTCTTTGTATTCTTGGGTAGCAAGCGTTTATTAACTTTGTTCGTTTACTGCTTTACCTTGACTTTTCGTCCAGTCATTGCGCAACAATGCCTGTTTGTGACGTTGGTACTGCGGTCGGGTCGTGAAAATAAATTAAAAAACGTTTGCACCATTGCTAGACGATCACGTGGTAACAATTTTCACAATCCCCAGAATATTATTGGCCCAAACAGTAATTTGTGACGTAGTAAAAGAGCCTTTATAGACGAGGGTCATAATAGAACGACGTGATTTGTTTCATCGTCAGATTCGCCAAGTTTTAACAACCCTGGAATTATATTGCATCAAATCGAACGCCTCGTGTTTTGACAAGATTGGAAACAGTTTAGGCCCAAAAGTGTTAGATCGTCATCTGATTGTCGAAATAAAACTAAGTGGCGTTTGAACAAACGGCCAGCCCCGAGTTGGTCAGCTGATGTTTGGATACACTGGTGAGCTGTTACCACAAAGTCAATGCGCTGTGACGGCCACTACCAGGCTGAAGCAACACAGTGCCATGTCTGTAAGCAGCAACTTTGCTGACAGCAGTGGTTCCAAACATTTGCAGCGTGAATATACGAGTCAATATATTAATATTCAACACACGTAGCCCTTTTTCCAATGACGATTCCCAGTAAACGTTTGAATTTGTTTTACCTGTACTCTGGCTTGCACATGCATTATCAGAAAATAATAAGTAAATCAAAACAAATCATTTAAAAGCTGGAACGATGCTGTGAAAAGCTGAATGTAGTCGCCCTGTTTTGTGGTTGAAGTTTTTTGTTAGGTCGCTTTCTGCACACACACAGGGACGTAGCCAAGGGGGGCGAAAGGGGCCATGGCCTCTCCCAAATTTCAAAATTGCACATTGAAGTATAGGCTACTCTTGAAAAAGTTTTACATTAAGTTGTGTTACTTGCCCCCCTTCAAAACTTTGGGCTGGCTATGCTATTGCACACACATTTCATGTTTATTTAGTCGAACGTTTTCTTTTTATCCGCAAACAACCACTGTTAAGAAGGTCTATAATCACAATGACTATTTCATTTAAAACCGTGGATTATTCAGAGACATAAAATATGGAAACTTACCGACCAACCTCTGTACCCGGGAACGATCAGAGCGAACGAGAATGCGAGAATCGCTATAGCGAAGACGAAACCGATTTCTAGAACATCAGCTGTCACAGCAGTTGGGGTGGGGGCGTGCTGGGTCGGACCCCCATTCACCCTCCAGGAGTCATACACCATTTTTCAGGGGTTCAACTGGTGAAACAATTGACAATAAACAACCTGTTCCATAAAACAAAGGCATTGTTATCGAAACAATCGAGTAATTGGACAATTGTTATCAAATTGTTCCACGTTAACATTGTTCAACACACTGTGTCAACGTTACTCTAACACAACATAGCAACGATACGAATGCGGCACAACATTCGACTGTTTTGAAGCCTAGGCAACTTTCCCTTTTGAGCTTTTGTCAAACTGTTTTGCCCCCTTTTTTCTGTTCGCAGTAACTGCAAGAATATTGGCACAGTGACGTCACATACAAATACGCTTAGAGGAGATTCTAAGAACAGATTCAAAGTTTGTCGACGCTAACTGCGGAGGGTTTATGCGCAAATAATGATGTAGGCTTTGTGACGTCATACTGTCTGTGCAAACTTTTATAAAACACTATTTTCGCACAAATTCCGGAACGATTGTCNGGTGTCTTTGTGTCCCAGAGGTGGTTTCTGCCCTTGAGTTTATGCAAATAATGTACATTGTATTTTTCCATTTGTCGATATTTAACCCACGGGAGAAAAAAAACACAACGTTTATCTCGAACAATCACATTGTTCTATATCTGTGAAACCCGCCTTTGACGTAACAGTCGCAATGTTGTTACGTCACACCTGGCATAACATTTCAAGCCAGTCGTGTTTTTGTTATAGCGACCAACATCAAGGATTTATGTCGCTTCAGTTGCCAGTTTTAAAACTTCTCTTGCAGAGCAACACAAAGGACGCGCCAATCTGCACAAATCCAAGCGATTTTTCGCTCCAGCAAGCCGAAATGATTCAGATTTGTCCACATTATAGGATTTCTATAACAGCAGCCCCTTTCTCAACTTGCACTGTGAATCATGGGCAGACAAGTATTTGTGTCTATTTACGGATGTCACCCCCGTGCTGAAACGAATTTAACTGCATCTATATTTAAGGAACTATAAACGTCCGGAAACGACTCAAGATTCTTTGTATTCTTGGGTAGCAAGCGTTTATTAACTTTGTTCGTTTACTGCTTTACCTTGACTTTTCGTCCAGTCATTGCGCAACAATGCCTGTTTGTGACGTTGGTACTGCGGTCGGGTCGTGAAAATAAATTAAAAACGTTTGCACCATTGCTAGACGATCAAGTGGTAACAATTTTCACAATCCCCAGAATATTATTGGCCCAAACAGTAATTTGTGACGTAGTAAAAGAGCCTTTATAGACGAGGGTCATAATAGAACGACGTGATTTGTTTCATCGTCAGATTCGCCAAGTTTTAACAACCCTGGAATTATATTGCATCAAATCGAACGCCTCGTGTTTTGACAAGATTGGAAACAGTTTAGGCCCAAAAGTGTTAGATCGTCATCTGATTGTCGAAATAAAACTAAGTGGCGTTTGAACAAACGGCCAGCCCCGAGTTGGTCAGCTGATGTTTGGATACACTGGTGAGCTGTTACCACAAAGTCAATGCGCTGTGACGGCCACTACCAGGCTGAAGCAACACAGTGCCATGTCTGTAAGCAGCAACTTTGCTGACAGCAGTGGTTCCAAACATTTGCAGCGTGAATATACGAGTCAATATATTAATATTCAACACACGTAGCCCTTTTTCCAATGACGATTCCCAGTAAACGTTTGAATTTGTTTTACCTGTACTCTGGCTTGCACATGCATTATCAGAAAATAATAAGTAAATCAAAACAAATCATTTAAAAGCTGGAACGATGCTGTGAAAAGCTGAATGTAGTCGCCCTGTTTTGTGGTTGAAGTTTTTTGTTAGGTCGCTTTCTGCACACACACAGGGACGTAGCCAAGGGGGGCGAAAGGGGCCATGGCCTCTCCCAAATTTCAAAATTGCACATTGAAGTATAGGCTACTCTTGAAAAAGTTTTACATTAAGTTGTGTTACTTGCCCCCCTTCAAAACTTTGGGCTGGCTATGCTATTGCACACACATTTCATGTTTATTTAGTCGAACGTTTTCTTTTTATCCGCAAACAACCACTGTTAAGAAGGTCTATAATCACAATGACTATTTCATTTAAAACCGTGGATTATTCAGAGACATAAAATATGGAAACTTACCGACCAACCTCTGTACCCGGGAACGATCAGAGCGAACGAGAATGCGAGAATCGCTATAGCGAAGACGAAACCGATTTCTAGAACATCAGCTGTCACAGCAGTTGGGGTGGGGGCGTGCTGGGTCGGACCCCCATTCACCCTCCAGGAGTCATACACCATTTTTCAGGGGTTCAACTGGTGAAACAATTGACAATAAACAACCTGTTCCATAAAACAAAGGCATTGTTATCGAAACAATCGAGTAATTGGACAATTGTTATCAAATTGTTCCACGTTAACATTGTTCAACACACTGTGTCAACGTTACTCTAACACAACATAGCAACGATACGAATGCGGCACAACATTCGACTGTTTTGAAGCCTAGGCAACTTTCCCTTTTGAGCTTTTGTCAAACTGTTTTGCCCCCTTTTTTCTGTTCGCAGTAACTGCAAGAATATTGGCACAGTGACGTCACATACAAATACGCTTAGAGGAGATTCTAAGAACAGATTCAAAGTTTGTCGACGCTAACTGCGGAGGGTTTATGCGCAAATAATGATGTAGGCTTTGTGACGTCATACTGTCTGTGCAAACTTTTATAAAACACTATTTTCGCACAAATTCCGGAACGATTGTCATTTTGTTTGCGAAACTAAACTACTTTAAACATGAGGTGGTGATTAGGTTGAGATGGCAGATAAATTGCAACACTAATTAAACTTGTAAGTAGCGTAAACTGCTGCGCGACAAAGAATTCGCATTTCCAGCTTGCATCGCAAAACGAATACCTACTGGTTTAATATTCTCATTTAATCTAACCGAAACAACAAACTGGTGGTTGGTGATAAACTGAACCAGATGAAACGAAACTCGAAATACAGTTTTGGACAAAAACCTTTCGACTTCACAAACCCTTCAAACCAACTGACTGAGAACCCAGCAATGCTTCGCCCCATGTTACGGTCTAGTCGAACCCTACAAAGAAACGGGACGGGAACTTCTTTTTTCTGTGGTGAAATTCAGCGAAAAACCCAGTGGGCTTGGATCACGTAGAACCCCGAGAAATGCCTGGGTGACGTCACAATGCGGGCAGTGTTGCGGAACGGGCCGAACTCGCAGCGCGATGAATTTTCAACAAAAGACTTTGGTACAAAAGGTTTGCTGCCACTTGATATCTTCACTGCTTTTTTGTCCTTTATGTTTTGCCGGTGCCTAAGGTGACTCGCTGTGTTTTGCCGGTGCCTAAGGTGACTTACAAGAATCATTTGATTACGATTTCCACCAAGGGGACAGCAATGATTTTATGTTTTGTTGATTTAAATGATTTTTTACGACTT
>QXVZ01019999.1:0-12827 GCA_008931825.1 Phallusia fumigata | reverse complement strand
TCGCCCTTAGGTAAATATATCCAACATTGTACTGAAAGTTTATTGGATTGTTGAATTTGGGTCGTCGTAATTGACTTAATTTAAAATCATGAAGTTCGACGAAGAGCTATATCAAACAACCCAACACCGACACACGGCCACTCTTGCAAACATATAAAGGTGCGAAAAAAGCATTCGGTTAAGAACGCTGGTACAGGTTTGCATTTGACTTGAACTCTCCCTGAAGTTTGCTTGTAAAAAAATAAATGCGTATAATATTGTCTGGTCCATCGGTTTAATAATCTCATACGGCACACTGTCACACATTGCACTTTATCATTGAACAGAACGTGGCTAAAATGTCAAAGATTGGCTTTACATAGGGATGTACCAAGTCAATGCTTTATTATATTTTTGAAACAAGATTATAATACTTACAGGGAAGGGTGAGACCTTGTTTCAGCATGAGCATCATCAGCAAAACACAAAACATTCTGGTTCCTATCTGATTTTACCGNCCGAGACAGGATTAGAATTCTCAACCATTCGCGCTAACCACTCATGGTCTTTAAAGTGCAAGTCGAATTTTAATTTTTAAATCGTCGTTTGAGTGTGCGTTTTTAGTCGAAGGGTCTTTTTAAGCATGTTTATACATTGTAAACTTCCAAAAACCTGAAGCCAAAGTAATGCCTGCACAGGTCACCCGTCTGCTACTATATTTAGTCACTACGTTTGCTTATTTTGCCCCGATAAGCAATACTTGTTGAATCATGAATTTTCTGCAAAATAGTCGTTTGCGGTGAAGCGGAGATTTTGTTTCGATCACCATGTTTTACAGATGTTATCTTTTCTCTCTATCTCGCCTAATGGATCTATTTTGACGTGGAAATTGCGTCACCATTACCGCTGCAACCGCGTTGTCGAAAGTAATGTGACACCCTTGCGGAAATAAACGCCAATAGCGAGAGACAGATACCTGTGACCGTGATATTTACATTGTGGTTTATCAGTACGGCATCGGTGATCCGATCTAAAACGTCTGGGTTGAACTGCTGCTAGTGGATACGGTTGTTTAACTCCCGTACGTGGCTCGCCACTTAACAATATGCATTTAAAACGTGTGGACGATGCCGATGACAATCTATTAAATCGATTAACCCTCTGCCACGTGTTGCCCTTTTTATAACCTTAGTGTGCCTATTTAACCTTAGTGTGCTTATTTATTTTAACACTTTCTGTCTACATACCCTTTAACCTTAGTGTGCTTATTTATTTTAACACTTTCTGTCTACAAGACGTAACGTTTAAACCGTTCGTTCGCAATGCACGTTTAGATTTAAAAGTGCCTAGTTGTTTTAAGAGTTGATTTTTTTCGCTCATTTTTAACCGGTAATGCTTTTACTGGTGTCAACTTATTCCCCTAGTGAGTTTTCTGTAATATCGAGGCCATTGTTCGTGTGGCGTGCATTACTTAATACCTCATGGCCATCTTGACGTAATTTCGACCAAGTTTTGAATCCTTTGAACATATACAAGGTCTTTAACTTACGACTGTAGGTCTTTGCGAGTCCGACGTGGGGGAAACGGTCCAGCTCTGTAACATGTTCTTCGCCGAGGTTTCCTTGCTTTTGTCCCATGTAGACTCTTCCTGCTGTGGTGGTTCCCAAACTCATGCCGTCACCGATTACCATTATAATGTTTTTTGCGACACCCTTGTTAATATTTTCAAACGTCTCGACCGCATCAATTACAGCTTCCCTACCGGAAGTCTTCCAGTATTGAGCGTTGTTCTCCTTTCCAGGGTCTGTAATAGTTTTGTAACAAAAACCTTAAGTTTGCACAACATTATGGAAAAATTTTCGCCCTTAGGTAATAAATCCAACATTTTACAGAAAGTTTATTGGATTGTTGAATTTTGGTCGTGGTAATTGACCTAATTTGGAATCATGAAGTTCGACGAAGAGCTATATCAAACAACCCAACACCGACACACGGCCACTCTTATAACCATATAAATGTGCGAAAAAAAGCATTAGGTTAAGAACGCTGGTACAGGTTTGCATTTGACTTGAAGTCTCCCTTGACTTGAAGAACTCTGCTTGTAAAAAAATAAATGCGTATAATATTGTCTGGTCCATCGGTTTAATATCATACGGCACACTGTCACACATTTCACTTTATCATTGAACAGAACGTGGGTAAAATGTCAAAGATTGGCTTTACATAGGGATGTACCAAGCCAATGCTTTATTATATTTTTGAAAAAAGATTATAATACTTACACGGAAGGGTGAGACCTTGTTTCAGCATGAGCATCATCAGCAAAACACGAAACATTCTGGTTCCTATCTGATTTTACCGCATAAATCTACACAAACGTTGTTGATTGTGAAGCAGCATGCATATTAGTACATTTAAGGAAGAAATTGCTTATTGTAAAAGTTTTGACTTTGCCATCGCCTGTTTACAATCTGACAAAGTACTATTTTTAGTAATCGCCTCTTATTTGTTAAACCTGCAAAATCTGTGGAAACAGTTTTTTTTACAGTATTGTTCGCTTAAAAAGCAATTTATTTAATATTCTGAGTTTATGGACCCAATGCGGAATGCAATCGTGACCCCTAAAATTCGAATGCAACAGACGGCTCTCGGACAATATTCTATAATCCTTCACGATTTTAGCGAGCTCTCCAGTTTGTCAACCCGTGGTGTACCTTAGCCGACGAGCTTCCAAGCCAGCATTGTCGCAACCGTTCCGTCCATGATATGCAGTTTTCCCTTTTTTGCCGTTTCGAATTTGGTCTCTTGGTCGCGAGCATGAAATTGCCTTCTTCCTGTACATACCGCTCACGGTAAAGATGTTTCTGCACTTGACTAACAGCAGATGTAGGTTCGCTCTTTGCAGTTTTGTGTGCCATCATGCATACACCTAAACAGGCAGTGTTGACATCAAAAAACAACGTTTTGCTTCATACTTTTATTTTTGGCGGAAAACTAAATTTGTTGCAAGCAATGGGCGGGCTTGTAAAACTGGATTTATTTAGCGTTTACGAATTAGGTCAGAATTCAAGTTGGAACTATTTAGTTTCTGAAATAAGATTAGAATTTAAGTTAACGTGCTCAACTTAGATTTTACTAAGAAATTTGATTACGTGTAAGTATACCCTATAAGTGATAATGTCGCTTCAATTGTAAAACTCCAAAGACGTGCAGCCACAATTTGTGAGGTGATTTGAAAACGTAACTCCTTATATATGGTAAATTATGTGCTTGTGCATATTTGGTACTGGTATCTGCCCTGAACCAATCTCATCGCAGAGTATTTTTCTGCTTGGAATGCCGACTATGATTTGGTATAACGCCTCTTCTAAGCCTAGCGTACTGTGATCCTTATATGTGGCGCATAAACTTTTGCACAACAAAAATTTGCATTTCAATCATTTCTGCAAATGGCTAGACAATCAGCGACGCCCAGTGTCGATAATTAAAAAGTTTGCAAAACAACTGCCTGCCTTTAACAATTTACGCACAAAAATGTGAAAGATGTTCTGGTTAATAGGTTTAATAATTTTAGCACTCACACAGTCACACACCTCAGAGAACATAGAAAATGTTACGCTGACAGAAAAGCCCGAGAATGTTAAAGTACAACAAGCAGTTACAGAGTCAGGCAAAGCTTTGACATAATGGGTTTTGATATATGGGATATGGGCAAAAATGATTTGTAGCATACAACGTTAAAATTTAACTATGTATAACCTGTTGTTTAAAATTACAAGCTGGTTTCGATGCATAGATTGAAATGAAGCGAGAAAGCTTCTTTTGATTAAAACCGATTAACTTTTACATGTTTTTTAAAACCCAAACGGAAGCGCAGCAAACGAACATGATCAAAACCACAACAACATACAATTTGAAATTGTAAAACGAGTTTGCTTCATGTTCCAGATTTCCGATATTTTCGTCTGCATCACCTAAAGCAAAAACGTTTTTTAATTTCTATGCAATGAACTTTGCCAAGAGGGCCAGTTGATTAGTGTAACCGCTTTGCTAGCGAAAAGATGCTGGTTTATTATTTTTCAGTGTTGATCCAAATAACGAATGCTAAAATAAGCTATTCCATCCGTAAATCAAACGAAATTTCAAAAACTAACTTCTTAATCGAATGTGCGTCTGTGACAACGCGTCAAGACATATCAAAATGATAAAAATATTGCTCTTACCGTTTCCGTTAGACTTGCCAATTTTCTGATTTATGTAGATTGGCCCAAAGGACAGACGTTTTTGGTTTTCACTTTTATATGCTCGGCGTTTNTTAATTACCAAACATTAAACCAGAAACGTCAGCGCCGGGACAAGACTTGGTGTAATTAAGTTTGTACCTGTACAATATAGTTGTTCACTCCCATAGGAATCTCGTCAAGTTTTATCTTTGCAAAGAGGTAATCGGGAACGATTATTTGTGAGTTTTCAGCCAGAGTTTCATTAAAGTAATCGTTGTTGAAGAGATTAAACGAAATGTCGAACCTAGCAGAAACCGGGTCCTGAGCTGTTCCGATCTCCCTGTTAGCATAGAAATTGTAATGAAATTGGTCGCATTGTGTAAATTTCTGTCGCATAGATATTTGCCATACGATGTCTTTTAGTTGTCATGTGAAAAATATTGAATAAAATTGGAAAACCCAAGACTCGAAATTTTGGTTGTTAAATTTGTCATTTCTGAAAAGTTAAACCGAAGCCGCACAGCTTTTTTGTCTCACGGAATATCTGGTTTCAAGCTTTCCGAAGTGACCGCTGTAGTTTCATTGTATTTGCAAGTTATATTCGCTGTGTAGTCGTAAAATCGACGGATGGGATCTGCCGAATTTTCTCTCGCAAGCCAAACCCTGAACGTCGCAACGATCTTGCCTTCGTTGTTCTAAAAAAATCAATTAAAATGATACTTAGTAAACTAGGAGCGATCAATTTATTAACATCTTTTGAAATACCTGGGATAATTTCGCGCAATTTGAAAATTGAAAAGAAAAGCGAGGTTCAGATCCAGTTGCTCTGCAGGTGAAATGAACACTGTTGAGTGGTACCTCGCTGTTTTCAGCAATGTACAGTGTATCGCCTTCCCCGTAATTCAATGCATCTAGTTGAGTTTGGTTAAGTCTGTGATTTAATGCATTCAAGTTACGGATTGAGTTTTTGCGTTCAACTTGATCCGAGTCGCTCGCCTCACGTGTATACACGAAATCAGCGTTGGGAATCAGTGGAAATCGTCACGGCTGTTAAGACTTGTTACTTAAATATTTAAGAAGCCTAAACCTCTGCATAGTTCATTACCTGCTAATAAGTAAATTAGAAATTGAACTAAATAGTTACCTGAAAATGACCCACTTTACGTCGCAGGTGTCTTCTACTTCACTTATATAAACGTTTGCGAAAAATCCTGTTTTGGGAATTGTGTAATCACTGAGAAAAGCAACCCTGACAACTTCTGCCGTATTTTGAAAGAGAAACGGACTAAGTGACGAGGTATGCAATGTAACAGGACCATCGTCAGCCTGGATCTATACAAATTATGTATGACTTGGTTATTGGCATTGCCTGCAACCTACGGACGTTCGAAGATATCGAGCTGCATCAATCAATTGTTAAAAGTATGACGGCATTTTAATTCCATAACTAGTGTAAAATACATTTGGGGAACAAAAACTGATATCTTAGTGGCTGCGAAAGGAAGAAACTTACGAATGCCATGTCAAAATTCCTCTCTACGTTGAAAGCTGTAAATTCGAAATCAATGTACATGTCATTTGGTTGAATAAAATTCCACCGGCAGGTTTGATATAATCCGTAATTTCCCGGATGGCCAGGTGTTTTCATTTGATAAAACAAATCATGAATATCCACATCAGCACACGAAATGTCTGAAGATGCGAAAGGTTTTATTGTAACGATTTAATTCAAATAGTGAACAGAACATTTGACAAAAAAATTGGTTAGGTTATGCTAAAACAGTATTAATGCTAGTTTCAAACAGGTAAAATTCTGACCACATTACTTGCTGCTTACCAGGCATTACATCGAGATCAGCATTATATGTTGTTTCATTGGTCTTGCAATCCATGAACAGATTCGCTCCCGGAATTTCAATTGGCATGTGAAATCCGCCGCCGTACACTGTTTCCACTAATGCGCCTGATTCGTTGTGACCAGCGTAAATCTGTAAACGAGAAAATAATGGACACGTCAGGTTAGATCTATTTTAGCTCCTTTTCTATTAATAACCATAAATTTTCGTTCAAATGTTATTTCCGTTGTTTATAAAATTACATTTTTTATGTAGTCGTCCAAATATGACGTCATATTGGTGGCAGGTGGCCAATTCGTTGTGTGTCGTTAGTTTTGTTTTTGACATCGTGTTTTAGAAACAAATCTCTATTTTGTATTGGTGTTATATTGTATAGGTTTATGCTTTTATTGCACCTTTTTCGTAGCCAAAGCGTGAATAGTTTTTTTTGCCGAAATCTCTGAACTTTGTTAAGATGCAGGGCATAGTAGGATATAGTGCCAAAGTGATGTCGAAATTTGAAAGGTCTGTAGACACACGCTTTGTTGGGTACAAGGCACCCAACGGTTTCGCATTCGTTGGAGTTGTACCGTACTTTATAGCAACACTTATTTTAATGAGAATTTAAACCTTGCAAAAGTCCCCTTGAGCCAAAAATTGCCGAAAAAATAGTGACATATGGGGCGGATGCATCGTAGAGCTGAAACGCAGTTGAAAAATATCACAGGAGTCAGGGATTTCGAAGAATTGTAAATAAGTTGTTGTGGAAGGGATGAAGCAAGACACTGCGAAGTAAAAATGTACCGAAAGTTTAAACGAATTAATTAAAGTTTATTACAAGCATACTAATTTTAAAAAGTTTGTTTAAATAATTTAGAACAAAAATGTTTTTTAAAAAACCTTTGTTAAAAACCTACGACTTCATTGTTGGGAAAAAACATCCCGGTTAAATTTATTGTTGTGATTTTACGTTGCATTGCGTGCCCCTTAGGGCTAAAAAAATAATTGTGTTGTCAAAACTTACTTCCACCGCGAGCAAAACACAGCAAGAAGACACAGCACAAAAATCGAGTCATTCCTCTTTTTGTTCCACTGACTGAGGACTGTGTTCAGTATTTCTTTGTTTACTCAGCAAAATGTTAAATAGCCTGCACAAGTTTGTGTTTAAAAGTTTAAATTCAACTCACTCAGTTGCATCAGATCGTAGGAAAGTGGTAGCTTAGGGCTTCTGCCCTGCCGAACAAATTAAAGAAGATACTACATTTTTTAATATGTAACACTAAGTTCGCTTGAATCTCTTGGGCCTTCCTATGTATCAGGTAAACATTTAACCACAGTGTTCAGTACAGCAGCAGGCGATTGTCCTACTTGCTAATCATATGACTGTATCGGAAGCGGAAACGTATTGTAACCACGATTGTGAATAGACAACGGGTCGTAACTGCTGATGCTATGAAGCAAACGACCATTGTAGGTTTCGTGAGGTGATTTGAATATATGTATGCATCAGCACAAAATGTTACATTGTAGTTTTATATCCAACTGTTTTGACACTAATGGTATCAACCAGTCAGCGCTGTTGTAAATAGATCGACACGCCCAAACGCTTGGTGGATGTTTTTCGAAATAGCATTACAAGTGCTACTACAAAGCCAGAACGTCTTACTAATTTTTTAACCTAAATGACAAGGTTCCAACTTATCCACCTTATTTTTAAGTTTTAAAGCTTCCATCATTCGTAACAAACAAAACTTATGTGGTTGTTTTTTCACGGTAGTTGCAGCGTAAAGTGATATCAAAGACGGCTATTGCGGACATTGGATAACCAATTGTTGCTTTTTTTCGCCGTGCCTATTTTTTGACACAGCCATCCTGTCGCTTTGAGTTTGGCACGGCCACAATTACCGTTGAGAGCATTCACAACAATGAGTGAGATCCAGCAGTGCCGATGGTCCAAACGACAAAGTCTGTCAAACAGCTCGGTCCGCTTTTCACAGTTCAAGTGTGAAGTGAAAAGCGTCATGTATGTTCTGGTTATTATTTATTTCGCCATTAGCACTGCACGACGTCACGCATTTCACTTCATCATTGTACAGAACAAAGAAAAGGTAAATTAACAGCAAAAGCGGGAGAGAACTGTTTAAAATACAACAAGCACTTACCGAGTCAAACGAAGCTTATGTTCAAGAATCAGTTAACGCATGTTTTTTTGCATATGTTTTAAGTAAACCAGTGCCAATTGTAAATCTAATGCTGAAACGTTACAAGGTATAGCCTACTTTTTTGAATATAAGATGTTTCCATGTATTTAGCTTAACATACCCACAAGACAAAAAGTGTAAATACTGCCTTCTTTCAAATCGAACCGATTGACTTTTTGACGTCTATGAAAACCCAAAAGTACAGAAAATAAACACAGTCAACATCCCCACAACAAACAATTTGAAACTATGAAACAATTTTGCTTCGTATTCCATCTTTCCAATATTTTCATCCGCACCCCCCAACACTAAAATTTAAAAGGTTTTCAATTACATGTTATAAAAAGTGTCCCCAAAGGGTCACTTAATTAGTACAAATGCCTTGTATCAACTTTTTTCAGTTTTTGTTATCATAGATTTCTTGCAACACATACAAAATAAGGCACTACATCTGAAAGTGTAACAAATAATTTGTTGGAATAAAGCAGACGCAGGCCATGCAAAACAAAGTACTGATGCACCTGTAAATCAAACAAACGTTTTGTTAGAATATAGCAGATCAAACCCATGCTAAATAAGGTACTATACTTGTAAGTGAGATAAACAATTTGAAGGAATGAGGAGTTACAACCCATGCAAAAAAGGTACTGCACCTGTAAATCAAACACAGCATGCTAGAACGAAACATTCACCACCATATGGGCTTATCACGTTTTCAAAAGACCATTTTGTTTGTGTGTCGTATAAAAGTATCATTAAACCGATATAACCATCTTGATCGAGTGTTCAACTGTATACCACCACAAGACAAATTCGTAAGTTAAAAACCATAGCTTTTACCGTTTTCATCAGATTTGACCGTTTCCTGACTCATGTAGATTGGCCCAAACGAAAGACGCTTTTGTTGGTTTTTAATTGCTCGACGTTTACCTTCACTACAAATTTGTAAAAATGGACCATTTAGTTGCCTGCACCGAATTACTTATCCTCGCATATCCTTCGAACAAATATTCGGCACCCTATACATGTTCCTTCGTTGTGGAAATATGTAGCAAATTCTAAATCAATTTGTTTGGTAAAAATTGTAAAGGCCAGCCTACCAGTCCGGGGCAATGACCAGTGGAATTCTGACAGATTGTCACATCGCAGTGAAGATAAATCGATTGTTGATCGTCGGTCACATTTGTCCACACGAAACTTTTCAACTTGAACGTGGCGTAGTTTTCCTCGTAATTTCTCGTTACCACTTTAGCACCAGATCCTTCATTACCTCCAGCTGCAGCAGCACATCTTGATCAAAGATACATAATTATGTCAACTGATAAAGTTTCTGTACCTACCATTGGAATGCTTGCACTCGGAGCAAGTGGCACAACGTCACAAAATCGAGCATCATTGAAACCCGTTCGGGCATCATTGAAACCCGTTGTGGTGGAAATGATTTGTTTTTGCCCAGCTAACCAAATCTATAGTATAGTATTACCCGGTTTGTATGATCGGATAGACAGGCTGGTCACCAGGATTTTCCAAACGAGTTGCCCAGCAGTCTTCTAACTGAAAACGTTTGATTAAAAGTGGAAGTTTTTGTTTGTGTAAACCGGGGGTCATTATAGAAGGTATTGTCAGTGTAATTTCGCATGGTATAGTTTGCACGTGGTCATGCCGTAGATTTACAGTAACCATTATTAAAATTGGTTTGTCTCATTAAGAAATGGTCGGTTGGTAAAAATAGCTAACCTGTACAATATAGTTGTTCACTCCCGTGGGAATCTCACCAAGTTTTATCTTTGCAAAGATGTAATCGGGAACGATTATTTGTGAGTTTTCAGCCAGAGTTTCATTAAAGTAATCGTTGTTGAAGAGATTAAACGAAATCTCGAACTTTCCAGAAATCGGGTCTTGAGCTGTTCCGATCTCTCTATTGAGCAAAAAATGTGATAAAATTGGTTTGTGTAAAGTTTTGTTGCATAATTATTTAGGGACCGAATTGAAAAATTCCAGGATTATAGAAGTTATAGAAATAGTGAATTGATTAAATAGACTTTCCGCCTCGCAAGTTTAAAACTTTATAAAGCAAGACCACAATAGTTGCCATCAATGCATCATTCACAACGCCACAATATAGTTATATGCGCATAAACTTTTACACACTAGTTGATTATCTATAAAAATTGCGCAATTGCTTTAAAACATTTTGATCAAATTTATACACAATTAAGCAAATCCTGAACTTTGTCATTTTTAAAACGTTAAACAAAGGCCGCACAACATTTTTGTCTCACGGAATATCTGGTTTCAAGCTTTCCGAAGTGACCGCTGTAGTTTCATTGTATTTGCAAGTTATATTCGCTGTGTAGTCGTAAAATCGACGGATGGGATCTGCCGAATTTTCTCTCGCAAGCCAAACCCTGAACGTTGCAACGATCTTGCCTTCGTTGTTCTAAAAAATCAGTTAAAACGATAGGCTACTTAGTAAATTTTCCTGAGATCGTTGGTATGGGATCTATTGAATTTCCCCTTGCTAACCAAACCCTAAAGGTTGCAACCATTTTGCCACCCCTCTTCTGCAATAAAATAATACTTAGCGGACTGGGGTTGATTATTTTTTTGTTAATTTTTCCTGAATACCTGAAATAATTTCGCGCAATTTGAAAATGGGAAAGAAAAGCGTGGTTCAGGTCCAGTTGCTCTGCAGGTGAAATGAACACTGTTGACCGGTACCTCGCTGTTTTCAGCAATGTAGAGTGTATCGCCTTCCCCGTAATTCAAAGCATCTAGTTGAGTTTGGTTCAGTCTGCAATTCAATTCACTCATGTAACGGATTCATTTTTTGGCTTCAACTATAGGTCCAAGGCGCTTGCCTTACGTGCATAACGAAACCAGTGTCTGGGAGACTTGAGTCACAAAATATATTCGAGTCGCATTTTTTGACAAACTCGGACCCTAAGTACTAGGCTTGACTTGAATTAAAATTTAACTTGTAGGCTTGTTATTCAACACTAGTTAAAACTCCGTGAAAAACGTCCTGATATAGTTACCTGAAAACGATCCACTTTACGTCGCAGGTGTCTGCTACTTCGTTTGTATAAACGTTTGCGAAAAATCCGGAGTCTGGAATTATGTTGTCACTGACTAAAGCAACCCTTAACACTTTTGCCGTATTTTGAAGGACAAATGGACTCCGGTATGAATCATACTTTGTAACCGGGCCGTCGTCAGCCTGGAACTGTACAAATTATTAAGGTAAATGGCACTAATTGCAACTTAATTGGGAATCAAGGTATCAAGTGAAATGCATGACTTATCGATTAGTTGCTTTTATAACTTTGTCCCCAGTCCAACAAGCTTTGCACAGATATTACAATGTTCCTTTATTATGGTTCCCCGGAAGGTAAAATTGCCCCGCAACGCTTAAGCGTTGCTGTCAAACCTGCAATGTTGGATATTTCTGACAAGACCTATGGAGTATTGATACAAGTCTTTATACCAATGTTTCATGTTTAGTTTAATTACTTGTGATCGGTGACTCGAGTCAAGTCTTTGGAGACCACTCGAGTCAAGTCAAACCTACAGCCACAATTAAAACCAAGACTACGTTTTTAAGCACAGCTAGTTGCATTACAGTGTTAGCGCTTATCTCATTTATGTTGAATAATTTCCGTTAATCCCTTTTTGAGTGTTATAAAGAGGTAACTTACGTATACCAAATCGTACTGGTCCTCTACAGAAAAAGACGTGAATTGGAAATCTATAAACATGTCTATTGGTTGAATAAAATTCCACCGGCAGGTTTGATAAACGTCATAATCATCCGGAAAGCCAGGTGTTTTCAATTCGTAAAACAAATCATGTACATCTACATTGGGACACGACAGGTCTAAGGAGGCAAAGGCACTTTGTATTTGTTCTATTTGACAACTTCTACAACTCCTATTTGTACAACTTAATTTAAAAATTAAATGCGTTTGTGATAAAATTTTGTTTACTGTCCGGAATGTCTACGCCAGAACTCTGAACATATTTTCGCTGCTTACCAGGCATTACATCGAATTCAGTAAGATATGTAGTTTCATTGGTCTTGCAATCCAAATATATACTCGCTCCCGGAATTTCTACAGGCATGTTAAGACTGCCGCCATACACTGTTTCCAGTAATGTGCCTGATTCGTCGAGACCAGCGTAAACCTGAACGAAAAAGGAATGAGCGCAAAGTTTATGTCTACTAAAGGTCTTTTTCCATTACCAAACTATGACAACAGTTTCTACAAAATTTTACTGCCCATTGTTGAATTTCTTTGCAATAATTACAGGCTATAAATGGACCATTGGTTCAGTTTTGTTTGACCTGATAGAAGTAGTGCCGGAAAGCTATAAAATCAGTCAAACGTCCTTTAAATGGTATTAACGTTACTGCTTTACCACTTTATTTTTACTTAACTCGTGCGTGGGACAGTACCACTAAGCTGTTAAAATGCGAAGAAATATTATACACACTCTTTGGTGGGTAGCAAAAAATTTTATGCCAATTCAGGTTATTCCAAATTTTACGGCAACAATGTTTTTTTGTGGGAAATCGAACCTTACAGAAG
>QXVZ01019998.1:0-20560 GCA_008931825.1 Phallusia fumigata | reverse complement strand
AATATCGGTACCGGAACGAAATACCGAAATAAATAAATTGCCCAGACCGAATAACGTTATTTCTTTTCGTTCCGGTATGAAACACTGGTATTATATAAGACCTGTAAAAGTTTGTTGTTTTGTAAAAGTTTAACTATCTTGGACAAAGTGTTTCTATCAGAAACTTGCTGATAAGTTAACATTGCATAATAATGTATGTATGACTTTTTTATGAAAGGGTTGCAATATTCAACTGTTAAAACATTGCTTACCATTCTTAAGTTTGTTGTAACATTGTATAAGTCTTCTGCATCAGGATGAAATTCTTTCAAAAATGTTTTCTGGCCCAGATGCAGCTTCATATCTTTAAGCATGATACGTATCAGCCATTTTTGTTCCAAAGCAGAGGTTTTCTGAATCAGGTGCAACAAAGACTTTTTCATCTGAGATAAAAACAATCCAAAATTTGCAACGTTGTTTTTTTTTTTCAATATTGTCATGTCACATACACCCTAGGCCAAACCCATAAAAAAGGATACAAAATATCAAATCTATTGTTTTTTACATATGGTCCTTCAGTTATCCGGCCTTTTAGTTTCAGGTTAAAAGCATGGATGCTGATACCATGGATTGATAAAAAGACTGCAAAGGTGAAACCTACCCATAAGAAGTATCTTTAAGGACATTTAGTAATTTCTATTTCAGTTTACTGGTTACTAGCAACTGTTTTAGCATACAATAATCATTTTCTTTTTAAGATGGCTCCAAAACTCCTTGTTTGGGTTGTAAGTTTTTCAATCTTTTTGGACTATGGTTCTAGTTTTGAAACTATACTGAGCCCATCGTATGCAGTCATGCTTAACCACACCCTCTACAAGATGGTGGGTATAAATGAATGTTTAAAAAGGTAAAAAAACTGTTACTAAACAAAACAAAAGAAAACCTGCATACAATCTGTCAAAATTTTATCCAATTGGATATTGTTTCAGATCAAAACATGAGATCAATCAGATGTTACTATTTTGCAGTGGCGCTGTTCCATAGAGTAGCTTATTATTAGTTTGTGACAAACTCATTTAAGGGGTGTAGCATCACAACTGCTGTGTCTCTGTAGGGTCAAACAATACAACTAACATGTCACAATGACCTGATTTTACAATCTGTCCAATTTTTAGACTTGCACTAGCTGCATTTAGTACTAAAACTAGTAACAGTGGGTTAATAATAATAATACTGGATGTGGTGTGGGCAATCAACTTAAAAAATCTAGTGACAGCAATTTTTACTAGCTAACCAAATCCTTTTTCTTGTTGCTGTTGTGCATAGAAATCTCATCCAACATCATATTAATATTGGCAATTGTACACTTTCCCTTGTTAATGCACCTCTTGGAAAGAACATGGTGAAATGCGACTTCAGCAAAGTCACCTAAACAACGAAAAGACAAACAATGCATTTATAACATTTCTAGCTTCCAAACTCTTCATATCCTGACATAAAGCAGTCTTTGGTGAATTTTGTGACACAACATCATAAACAAACAAGGTAATGTTTCAGGTACCTGTACTTCAATTACAAGTTAAAACAACAGGACCAAAGTCACAATACTTTGCAAAAAAATTATCAAACTACTATTACTTTTTTTGCAGCGAAATATATACAATTAAACATTCAAAACAAAGCTGCGTATAAACTTTGTTTAAAGCAAGTTTATAAACATCACTGTTACCACTTCGCTATACAATGAAATAATGATGATTAAGGAGTAACAATAAAAAGGCATAGTTCACTGATCCATCACTTAAGTATAGGGGGTTAGTGAAAAAAAAGTTTTTAATATTAATTGCCTACCCAAATGAAACTGTTGTGTGTAGCATACCTGATGAAGTTGAACTTTGTTTGACATGGCGAAACTTTAGAAGCTTTTTTGCATCCTGTCCAGTTGAAGACAAACCCAAAATATCAATGTACAACTTTGCAAGCAGGGTTTCCTAAATTTTAAAAATGTTATCATGTCAATGTTATTATTAAACAAACTCAAAGTCCTCATTACTTTGACTTTGTATCACATAATTGTTTCTGCAAGAAAAATGTGGGTCTTAACAGACATGTTAACTAGTAACTATCAATTCTTTTAAAACAATGAAACAGAATAAACATGGCTCTTTCAGAATTGTTAACCTTCAGATCACAGTCACTTAAAGACATTGTTTGGGCCATGGCCAAACTTTTTAAATGGAGATAAATGTACTTGACAGTGGAATGTTAATGTATGTACATGTGAAAGGCATCACATCTTTTAGGACTAACCATAATGTCATACATTTGTGTTAAGTACATGGTGGTGTACATTTAACAGTTGCAACATCTAGTTATTAATGATAGTTTTGCAAAAAAGAGATTTTGTAATTTGCTATATTTCAGCATAACATATGCACAACTGGACTGACAAGGCAAAAGTCAAATCATGAAGTTAAATTATTGGCCTGCCAGAGTGCAGCTGCAATTAAAAAGGCAACTAAGGGTGCCTGTCATATAGAGGGAAGGAGGAAGCCAATAATCTCTGCTTTTCACCACTACATCCAAGTAAAAACTGTACATACCCCTGTTGTTATATCTTAAACATTTTCTGCACAAGCAACTATCTTTAATTATTCACCAGAAGTTAGGCATTATATATTTATCAAATCTATCGTGGGATCATTTTAATGAAAATTTGTTCCGATATAGTTACCTTGACACCATATGCAGCCCTTTCTTTGTCCAACTGCGGTAATATTAATCTAAATGCAGGATAAAATGTTGATAACCCGGTTTGCAGATCATTCCATCTCTTCACAAATAAATTAAACTCATTGATTCGAACCTGGTTGTCTGTGCAAATACAAAGCAAAAAAGTGATCAACAAAAGTGAACTCACCAACAGTTTATTCATGACCAGTGCTAATTAGGCAAGAAGAAAGATAAATATACACCTTAAATCAGGTCTAAGTTGGCCCTAAACCTAAACAGTCTGTTTGCAAACATTCAACTCCAAAGGCCTGTTTTCACAATGAAAAAAAAGATACTTTACTTTTTAGAACAGGATGGTACAAGTGTTAGTGCATTTCCATGGGTTGCTAACACAAAATAGGTTTACCGGTGATGGAGAAAGTTAACTACTGAAGCTGACATTTATATTGGTTAAGGTGATAGTTAGAATAGAAAGAAAAATAAGACCACTTCTATACACATACACTGTTTTTGCACTTACTTTTGGCTTTTTGTAGTTTTTCAAACAACATACACATTTGACTGAAGTGAATAGTTTCAGCTACAGGACACACTGAAGGTTGGAGATCAGACATGATTTTTAAAACCTATACATTAAAAAAAAAAGTGCCTAATATGTTTAAGGTACAATCGCTCAGTAGGGCAAAAAACAAGACATGTTATGTGTTACGATATTCGTTTGTGGTGTCGCTTTTTTATTTAACCAAATGCTTTAAAATTAAATAACTTTGGTGCTTGACCAGCCAAGCATCACTCATTTCATTAAAGCCCTCAGTTACACTGATCTTGTGGCACCCTGTCCCAACATTGATCAGTTGACATGAGGCATGGCTTTTCAGCCTGTTGCTCTCAGCAAACTGGAGTGCAGTAATTTGGCTACACTAGCCCAAACAGCCACTGTCCTGTCACCAGCTGCACTGATGAGACCTTACAGGTTGAAACAGTGTGCACTATCTGCAGCTCAAAAATAAGTTGAAGTTGAAAAATTTTGCTAACTTGAGTCATTTTTTGTTAAACAACTACCCCATGCTCAGACAAACAAAATGCGTACAAATTTTGTTGACACAATTAAAACAAACTGCTAAGCACTACAAAGTAAACATATAGTCTACAAAGGAAGGATGTGTTCTTGTGTGCATACACAAACGGCGCATTGGCAAGGGGCAAGGGCAGCTTCTGCGTGGTAAATGCGTTACCTGCAGGATTTATCAGAATTGATTTAGAGACAAATGTTTCGAACCAGCAAAGTGTAAAGCAGCCAACCACATGGTGGTGCTATTGACTGGTTTATAAATGGGGTAAGTCCCGAAAATAAAGGTCATTTTTTTCCCCAGTGACAAGAACAATATATACGCGGTCTAACTTTTGTTTTTGTGTGATAGGAATGGGGTTAGTTACGGAGCTTACATTTGCTATTGTTATTTAAAGTTTCATTGTGTAATACTTCTGTGTTTCTGTTTGTATTTGTACTTGTAATAACTCGTCAACCCGGGATAACTTGACTTGCAAACGCAACCTAACCCGCAAATGTTGCCTACAGGCTACAGCCACAAGAAACAACTAATGACCCGGTTATATTGTTTTTAACTTTCCCATTGCCATGACTCCCAAGTTCCTATGGTTGTTGTTAACTTTTACTGTAATAATTAATTTTATATTTGTATAACTTGTGTGTTGTTTAAAAATCTGTTTGTGTCGTTTGCCTTTTTTATGGAGGATGCTAATAATGAAAATATGAGTACTGGGGCACAACAAGGCAATCTTTGCCAATTTGAGTTGTACAAAGAAACCAAAGAGAAGCTAGAAAAGCATTACCACATGGTAAAAAGGTAGGTGTTTTAATAGTCATTAAAAATACAACTGCGCATTTGTTATAAAATGAACCTTTTTCAAACTAAGAATTTTAAGAGTCCATTGTATTAAGGAATTTTGTTTTTAAAATAACTGTATTGTTAACTGTGTAAGTGATTATTTTTGAATGACAAACAGACTTTTATATCCATTTTGTAATTCTACAGATTATTTTTGCCATATCAAAGTGCCTCCAGTGGTTTGTTTTCATGTAGTGATGTGGCCAGCATTCGAGAGAGTGTCTATTGCAGTGCTGCCATTTGGGCCTTAGCCTTATCATACAGAAGGTTCGTAATTTACTAGACTTGTATGTTTGGGACAAATGCACAAAAAATATTACTCCTCTTCTTTCCCCCTTATACTTTGACTTGCATCCGCTGGTTACCTACAATCTTATGAGGGTAAGATTATAAAATACTTGCCCAAACTTTTAAACAATTATGATTGGTTAATTGCAGTATGTCGTACATTTTGCTACCTCAAAGATTTTAAAACAATATAGACTTTAAGGTGAAAAGAAACATGTTTTTATTTGTGGAAGAAATATATTCAAAATTAAAAAAATAATGCATTTAAAGTTGTCTTCATCACCTCCATTTTTAATTAGTACACAAATAAATGTATCAATTTACTGGTTCAACATAACTGTACTTCTTATCTCACCACCCATTAAACTTTTTTACTTGTTTGAGGATTTATGTACGTTTCGTAAAAAAGGCAATGAATTTTTTTAGACAATCCTGTATATAACAACAATAGGTTAAATTGAAACTCTTGTTCGGTTTATCACTAGTAAATAAAATCATTCCATCTCACTATAGCTTCCAACAGTTAGGCATAACCAGTGCACATACCTCATTTTGTGCATGTCCTTAATTTAGTAAAAGTTATTTTCAAGTCAATATGTTATGCTTTGATTTTTACAGAATTGATGATGATATGGGTAGAAGCTATGAACTGGAACACATCGCTGTAAAGTGCATGAGAGGAATCTTGTTCTGTTATATGCGACAGCTAGAAAAAGTAGGAAGTTTGTTTTGATTGTACATTGCTCGAGTAGTGTGTGCCATTCATTGAAAAAAATATCAACAACAACACAAAACAGTAATTTGCAACACTCCTTCAATATAATATTTTGTGACCTGCATAAGAAATGAGGTCAAATCAATTACAGCAACTTCATCTGCTTTTTTGAAGTTCAGTTAAAAAAATGTTCAAAATAAAATGGCAGTTTTCCACAAGAATAACAAAACCCACATGCTTGTATAAGTCATATCTATTGCTGCCTTATAATTGCTGATGAAGCAGATTAAAACAGTGCTGTCTCCAAAATTAGTTACTGTATACTCAGTTTTCTATTAGGGCATTGGCACAAATGAAAGAATTATCTAAATGATTAGACTTAAAAAAAGAATTGACTACACTAATAGTTGTGGAGGCTGGCAAATAAATGATGAGTTGGGAGCTAGTGTTACTGTACGTAAACATGATAAGATAATGGAAGACATTAATAAAAACCGAAAGTCAGTCCAAATCCATCAAATCACTTTCTGTCTGTGAAAAAAGTGCAGTTGGGTTAATAGTGAATTTTTTGTTTTTAGGTGGAAAACTTTAAATTGACACAAAAAGTGGAAACTGCTTTGCATTCACTGTTTGATCATACCTCCGGAGATGCAATACATGAAGAATATCACCATCTTCAATTGGATGTTGTGGCCCTGTTTGTTCTGTACCTAGTCCAAATGACTGCATCTGGACTTCAAATTGTGTACAACACGGATGAAGTGTGTTTTGTACAAAATTTGATATATTACTTGGAAAGATCTTACAGGTGATTTAAAAAACAAGCCTCATCATTACTAAAATATGGACATAACAATGTGTCTGTTTTATGTGCATGTGTAAGTGTAATGCCGAAATGGTAATTTTGTGCCAATGTACAGTGCTACTGTCGAAACTAGTAAACCGTAGCATGTGCAGAACCAAAAGGAATTTTGTTGAAACAATATAATTTACAGCTTTCAAATCTAGTAGCCACCCAAGGATTGAAGTTTGAGGCCCCTGCTGATTAGAATAATGTTTATTATAGAGTCCCTGATTTTGGATTGTGGGAGCGTGGGAGTAAGTATAACAACGGAAGTTGCGAGCTTCATGCAAGTTCAGTTGGAGCTGCAAAAGCTGCTTTAGAATCTGCGAATGGCTTTAATTTGTTTGGGAAACAAAAAGGTGCTCCCTGGTCAGTGCTCTGGGTGGATATTGATGCCCACAATCGCAACAGAACTGTTATGGATTCCCTCCTTCCACGTGAATCAAACTCAAAAAGTTGTGGTGGGTCCAACATTGTTGGTACAGTGTATTGTAAATACAGTGAACAGTACTAGTAATTTCCAAAACTTCACCTGCAGATTCTGCTTTAATAACAACTGTATCTTTTCCCTTTTTCGCTGTTGATGAAGAGGAGCTTAAAAATGAAACAATTTCACAAATTATTGACAAGTTGGAGGGTACATATGGCATCAAACGATTTTTGGTAACTGATCACAAGTTTATTGTCTTTATGTGTTTGGTTTAAATTCACACATATTTTACCAGCCATCTTTAAATTAATTTTGTTTAAACAGTGTGATTTTATCAGTGATGGTGAGCTAGTAAGAATTTGACACTAAACGAATGCTTGTAAAATAACCAATAGGAAAGGGGGCTGTGTTGTGATCCACCAATGAAAACCTGCATTTTTTTCAAAATGACTGTTTATTTGCTGCAAGTCAAGCCCACTTCAAAACTTAATAACATATGTTTTAAAAAAATTAACTAGGGCAGGCATAAATTATTTTGCTTGCTGCTCATGTAAACTTGCAGTGGTTGATAGCTAGAACAAATCCAACCATGTTAGGCAAGATCCTGACCGCATAAAACAGACAATAGAATGGAGTGGATTGGACTAATTGCAAACTATAATATTAAATTGCAGTGTAATGTTACTTTTGTTTAGGGTGATGGTTTTAAGACTTGTGTTGAAGATAGTAGAAGAAAACATTATCAGCCTGCTGAAATCAAAGGGTTTCAAGACATTGAATGTGAATGGCCAATATTTTTCGTGTATTTAATTATTGATGGCATCATCAACAGAAACCAAGACCAAGTAAGTTTGCATTGTTTTCTTTTTACATTACAACTTTGCATCATGTAAAATAAATTATCCTGGTATGTTTTAAAGGCACCCTGTACTAACGTGCTCTTTGACTTTGGGCAGTATGTGTACAGTTATAACATTTGCTGCTGAATTGTAGTTTGGCCAGACTCTTGCATCCCTTGTTTAGTACTGTGTTTTTCTTGTCTATTTACTGGACATGATGCGTGAAAAAAAACCTTACAGTGATTTCCACTTATCTTTTGTAGGTTGACAAACATCTTTGCAAACTTGAAAGTTTATTGGTGGAAGAAGATAATATGCAGCTGCTTCCTCGTTTTTACTATGTACCAAAAGAGCAAATCAGCCAAGAAAAAGAAAAACCTGGAAGCAGCAAACGTCTTTGCAGTTTTGGTCTTTTTGATGAACCAAAAGTTTTTTTGTGGGGCCAATCAGTTTATTTAATATCAAAGTAAGCATGTAGTTAGTTTGGTAAAACTGTTGAGTTTGATACTGTTTACAATTTATTTTAAATTACTGATAAATACTATGTTGTAAAATCTGCAACCCATCATACTCTTAGACTTCTACTGGATAATCTGATAACATGGTCAGACTTAGACCCCATTAAAAGATTCCTACCAATTGAAGAACGTCACAAAGTCAGCATGAGATACTCCACATTTTCAGGTGTCATAAGTGATACAATTATTCAGGTAAATTAAATTCATTATCTTATCAGGCCGATGTTTGATATGTGTTGTAGTTTCTGTTGGACAGTACTAACTGTGGCTTGTTTTTTTTTTTACTTTTAGGCACAACAATACCCGTATACTCATGTTAGTTTAACCATTATCTGACGTAACACTTTATATGCACAACTATAAGAAGTCCCGAATAGCAGCCTAAATATATACATCTTTTTGAACAATTTAAACCCTTAAAACAATTTAACGCCTAATCTAAGCTTTATGAGTTTTCCAGCTACTGTGCATATAAAGTGTTAAGTCCGATAATGGTTAAACTGACATAAGTATATGGTATTGTGCCCACTGACAACAAAAGTCAAACAAAAAATCTCGCCACAGATAGTACTGTCCAAAAACAACATCATTTACAAGCATAGTTGGATTGTAATGTGAAATCAAATCATCCCTCAGTCTCCACAACTCATTGGATGTTAACTGATTACCCTTAAAAAAGGACAACAATTTCTGACATTAGACAGAGGGGATCTCATCTACTACAGTAAATGTCTTTTGCCGCTACAGACATGCTATGCTGGTGTAATATATTTACTGTACTAAGTTTGTGTGCAATAAAATGTTTTACAATGGGGAATTTCTTGTGCTGTTCGCTCACGATGGTAGATATCTGCAACTTTCTGTTTAGGTGTCATTAGTTGCTGAAAGTAAGCACCTTCAACGAATCCTTGCAACCTATGGGTTTGAAGCCCAAACTCCCGAGCAAGTGGAACCCATTCAAATCTGGCCGTCACAGGAACTTGTCAATGTATATCTCCACCTTGGTGCAAATGATAAGCTTGGCATATCAGGGCGACCAAAGCGACCAATTGGTGCACTTGGAACATGCAAAGTATACCGGTAATATTACATGTTGGGCTGTGTGAGACATATAAACAGTAAACGTGTTATCCACTCCATGCAGCCCACCAGTGAGCTTAGTTTTAAATTTGGTTGAAATTTACAGCATGTAGACCCGAAGAAAAACTGCTGTTATGTCAAAGCTCATGCATTTGTGTGCGGAAAGCATTTAGAACTTTAATTGTAGGGTTACACTTCTGATTCTCTGGAAAATCAAGTTTGGAGTTGGAACGTTTAATTAACCTTTATTTAGAAAAAGTGTCCCTAAATTTTCTGCTGCGGTTTAACAATCAGAGATTTTTCTCTCCTCTTCGTTCAATTTAATCTCTTCGTGGTAATAAAAGTGTAGTGGTACTTTTTTTCTGACTAAATTTAATAATTGTGATTTGTTTTATAGAATTCATGGTACGACAATAGTTTGCTACCCACTGATGTTTGATATCGGTGATTTTTACATGGCATTTGATACACAAACACTGATTGATGAACTACAACACTCACTGCAGTTTGTAAGCAGTTACTGGCGAATGCCAATGAGACCTTTATTTATATTCCTTTTGAGAGAGGATGTTATGGAGGAAAACAGATTAAATCAAATGCTTGTGGTAACAGTTTGTTGCTGTTTTTTTTTGGTGCATGAAATGGGACCTATATTCATGGCGAAAAAAAATCCATCAGTTTTGTGCCTAAACAAATCTAAATTGGAATTAAATTTCAAAAGTGTTTGTTACTTTGACGCAACGAAATTATATTTTTGGTTTAAAAAAATAACAATAATTGGTATGTGTGTTATGGGGAAGAAATTTAAAATCACAATTTTGTAAAACAACATTTCCATACCTGTGATGCATGGTGCCACATGCCATTGTAACTTAATGGTTTGATCATAGGTGCTTAGTGCCCTAAAACAAGGAGAATGGCAAGGAATGAAAGTTTGTCTTGGGAGGGTTCAGTCATTTCTAGCTACTTCGGTTGTGGAACATTTAGAATTCGTGAAGTATGTTGCTAAGTTTATGTTGTTATGAGCATTAAACATTTATGTTGAAATATTTTTAAAAGGCATGATTGGAAGAGTTACATGTATAATGAAGTGGGAAGGCCATTTACAGGAAAAGATGCCGAAAATGATGCAAGTCTCTCACAACTGAAAGATGTTCCAAAGTCATGTTTTAGTTTTTCAAATATTACTGAACACATTGATGAGGTTTAGACTTTGTTTTTCTTTTTGCCTTTTATCAGTTATCACCTAGTTTGGAGCTAGAAATTAAGCTTTGGAATTTTGATTGAAAAATTTACTGGTCGCAAATAATGAAAATTTTGCAACAATTGCTGGAAGTCTATCAGCAAATAAGTTAAATATGTAAGTCAACATGAAACAGGTTGAGCGCCCCTGAATATCAATGTCTTCATGCACTTGCAAGTGTATCTATCATGTTTTGAATGTGTTTCATGCAGGAGATGCAACAAGCAACTCTTCTCCGCTTTCAAGCCACCGATCAAATTGTTGCCAATATGAAGAAATTTCACTCAGGTGCTGCTCTTGCTTTACTCTTAGCAGAAATTTGTAAACGAGAAGGATTGCAATATGACACTGGTTGTGGAACTTGTTACGAAAGGCTAAACAGTCTATGCAGGTAACAAATCTAAAGAAGTTGTCTAAGTTGGGTTTATTTTCTCAATAGGAAGATACAAGCCAGTACTTGTGTATAAAACATATTCTACGTTTCGACAAACGCTGCTGTCATCATCAGGAATGACTCGGAAAAGCAGCGCAAAGTTACTTGTCACGGTAAAAGAAAAAAAAAAGGGGGGGAGGGGGGTCGTGTAACAACTGTTAAAAACTCGAAACGTAGAAAATGTTTTACAAACAAGTACTGGCTTGTATCTTCCTATTGCCAATATTTAAAACCGTGAATTGTGTACCTTTGGTTTATATGTTTGAAAAAGTTTTTCTTGATTTAGTTTTCAATACTTTCACTTGACCTCTCAAAATCAAGTGGTTAAGCCAATAGGCATCAAATGAGGTACATTGAAAGAGATGGTTAAAGTTTGCTAAACCTTGCTTTTGATAGATTTGGCCAGAGTGGTGTGCCACCACATTAGAATTACAGCCAGTAGTTTTGCAAGCTTTCAAAATATTAATTTTTGTGAAACTTCATTGCGCATAGGATTTATTCAGTATAGTGACTCTACCATTGTTTAACAATCCTCTCCAGGTAGCCTGTAAAGCATTTTAAAACATAAATTTATGATGAACTACCTTTTTAGTAAAACTGTTTTTCTGCAGGGAATAAACAAAAATTCACATGGAACAGTAAAAAATGGAATTAAAAAACAAATGTTAGCACAGTATAATTTCATTATTTACAACCAAATCTGAATTAATACAGGTGGGCTGCAAAGCAGAAATTGTGGAGTTTAGTCCGGTATTGTGCAAGTCTTTGCCATAAGGTTGTGGATAGTTTAGCCCCATCAATAACCTCTGTTTTGGTTCATGACAAACATTTGACACTTGGCGTTTTTGGACATGAAGAGGTAATGACTTTATGTAAACATGTTTGCTCCATTGCCTAATGTATTTTTTTGTTTCGTTCAGTTCCCCCAAAAAGTTGTCATTATAATGTGATTAAAACCTTACCACCCTACTCTATTAAGAATTTGATGGTTGGTCAACAAGTACAGGGTTTTGCAGGTTGTTATAAGTAACCCATTACCTCCATCAACAATCAAAGATATATTGTACACACTTTGCACACCACATGATGAACGAGAGGCATGTTTACAGCAAGAACTTGTGCTTCATGTCGGCGCCCTAATAAATAAGCAGCCAGATTTATTTGAAGGTATGTACAACATGGACAGATTTCCTTCTGGACAAATTTTTGTTATATTCCATGTTTGTCTTTTTTGCATCATGTAAGGCATTTGACTACAGCCTTCCCAGTAGCAGTATGGTAATTTGTGCCTCAGATCTTTCCTCAAAAGCAAACATATTGTTTATTCTTTTTTAAAAATGCACTTGACAAGAAATGGTTATTGGTTGGTAGGCCTATTTATGACTGTGTCTTGTTTATCCTTTTTTAAATCACATGGAAAAACCTACACTTACCAGGAATGCTGCAAATTCGAATTGGTTGGCTTGCTTATGCAATGCGACTAATGTTAAAGTGTCAACACTCGGAATCTGCCTCGGAAGCTCAATTTGATATACATGATCTATCTCCTAGTGATGTAAAGCAGTTATTGCTAGATGTGTTGACCGTAAACAAACATGATGATCTCTCATGGCTCCAAAAAAAGCAAATTATCGGTGCATTGAACAAGGTAGTTTAACATTTGTTTTTTGAGGAATTGAAGCAAAATAGCATACTGTCTTTGTTTTGTGAGCTGCAGAGCAGTTTCAAACTGGAAGGTCTCATCAGTGCAGCTGGTGACAGAACATTGGCTGTTTGGGATAGTGTAGCCAAATTAACAGTGTGCACTGTCTGCAGCTCACAAATCATTATTGGCTCTTTACTGTTGTATCTTTGTTTTGAAGTTTACATTTTTAACTGCTTTTCAAAAATAGTTTTTTCGGTTCTTTTTGTGTACCTAGTGTACTGATCTAAAAATATAAAAGGTGACACAGCAGTTTTTTCATGCCATTCTTCACCATGCACATTGGTTGAAAGACAGTGGGGCTTTTAGACTGTAAAGGTTTATGGTTTTGTTGCTGCTGATTTTAGATTTTTACTTGTGGCCTTTTCGCATTCAAGAATAATTTTCGACACAAGCACACAAAATAAACTTTTGGAAAGAGTAAAAATCATCTGCACAGTTTTTGGCAATTTGGATTTTCAGCAAAAGAGTGCTGATAACTTTAGCCCATTTAGGTGTAATCAATTAAACATCGAAAAACAAAAATATTCAATATTTGTTGATTCCGCTTAGCACCATACAAACTGTTACTGACACCCCAATTGCTAAATCATATTTAACCAACCTTCATGCTTGTCATATAACTTTGTTAGAACAGTTTTACCTCAATTGTTGCCTAACATTTTGCAGGATGAAAACAATAAAGTACCAGTATAGCTTGTAGTTAATGTTTTTAATGATGCACTGTATCCTTTGATTTAGGCCCCCCACGACTTTTACACCAAAGTTTGGTTAATATTGGAACGTAGTCCCGAGGGTTTGATCATCAATCAACACCGTTTACACCAACAACCAACCTTGTCTGACATGGGTATTCTGCTGATTGATTTACATTTGCAAATACTTGATTTGACTAATTTTGTCAAACAGGAAAATATGAAGTTGCCTGGTGGAAACGAGTAGCTGGTATGTTCAGTGGACTACACAGGCCTGAATTAAGGCATTTAATTGTTGAAATGCTAATGCTAACTGCAACCTTCTTGGAAAGAAATCCAGAGTTATCCTTTGAATCTACAACTAACATTGATGAAATTGTTGCGTCAGCTGTTGAATTGTTCAAAAGTGTAAGTTTGTTACATAGGAATGTATTAATGCACTTATACAGACTTTTCTATATTTCCTATCAAAGTCTTTATTGTTTTAAAACAGTTTGTATCATTATAATCGGGTAACACCCAATCTGTCAGCAAAATCTTATGGTTAGAAACAGATGTTTAAATACTTTGCTGTAATCATTTTTTCACTGCAACAAATATTTTAGAAAATTAGGAACAAACAGCTAGTCCCTTTTCAAATCTGGTAACAAAGTAGCCTTTAATTTCAGGAAACAGAAGGAAAAACAGACCCTTCTATCCCATCTGAAATGGATGACATTTCATCATTTTGTAGCCTACCACCAGACACTTGTGTACATTACATGATGAGAAGCCTTGTAAAATCATTGTTTCATGTAACAATTGCTTTGAAAAGTGACAGTGTTTGCAGTATATGTTAAATTTTTGCACTTGTTGGACTACAAAAAAATAAACCAGAGTCACGTTCAGGTGATAATTTTTTATCACCCAAGTTGCAAACATCAGGTTTGCTTTGAAGGCAAATTGCTACAAGTCTGCTTTCCTGTTTTCTTTTGCTCATGAAAAATAATATCAGCATGTTCTGGTTACAGGCCTGTGGCATACTCCGCCATGTAAATGAATGTAAACTTTTTACCAAAATACCATATTTACTGGGAAATTACAAAAGATAAAGAAAGCTCCAGCTGGATTTGGCTATTTCAGACAAATGATACAAGGAAACCTCGAAGCATCCAATGCAACAAATTACATAACCAGCTTCGGAGCATTGGGCCAGTACTTCATCCAAATGTAATGTTCTTTTTGTTTTTGTTTCACACATAAACCTGCCTATGTAACTGGCTCTATCCCGACAGGTTCTACGATTTTTTGTGTAACTTTAATAGCTTATCTGCTGAAATGACATTTTATAGGGTGTTGATTTATTGCGAAAACAAGATTAACAGTAAATGTGATCCTTATCCATTACATGTGCCCACACTGCAACCATGGAACCGACGAAAGATGTTAACAAACACCAGGTTCTTAGTCCTTTGGGGTGTAAATATGCTCGAGATGGTGAATACCTAAATGAAAATAATTACTTGTTAGAGGTTCTCCACCTTTTAGCCCTGGCGGCCCCTTTTTGATGCCGACAAAGCAGACACTGACCCCTCAAAAAATTTTGGTCAAGCATGGCCTGTTCCATGCTTTGCATGTATTCCATATATAGCTGTCTAACACGCTAAGTGAAGGCAAAATTATAATAACAGACTGCAACGCAGTGCTCTATGTTACAATCTCTTTACGTTACATTACAATGTCTTTGTTATATCACAATGCAATATTGTTTACCATTTAGAAAGGTTGTTTGCTATTTAAAGCAGAGGTGCACAACCAGCGGCAGTACGGCCTCTTGGGACTGCAGATACTCTTTTAAAGGGATTACCGCGTATGTTAAAGTATATGTAATGGTGGTGGTGCATAAATGAAAAAATATGGATTAAAAAACTTGTAAGAGTAAGGGAGTCATTACAAAATTGATATTTTATTACATTTCAGATTGCTTTGAAACAAGTTTAATTGATAACAGTGCAAAAGAACTTGCACACAAATAGTTTAAGGCCTAGGCATGTTACGCCTTTAAACTGTCAATTGTTTGCCAATAAATCCATGGTCATTGTTCCATAACAATGTTATTATGAAGTAATAAACCCTGATTACAAAGCAACTGTAAAATTTTGGGTCAAACAACTAAGTTCCAAAATGCTTTACCAAATTGTTCTTAATCCACATATATAAACTACAACAAATCAAAATTGTCAAGATTTAAAAAGAATGGAAGCCGTGGCTACATTCGCCCCTATGCATGTGATATACCATTGTGCATTTTAGATCTCAGATTACATTTTAGCGATGTGCCAATTTCAAAGACGGTTTTAAAGCTTTTGTAAGTTTGGAAATAAACACTGTCATTGCTGCTGATCCCCTGAAAAATGCTTTGTGAACCCCCGGTTGAGAAACC
Organism: Phallusia fumigata; assembly: GCA_008931825.1. NCBI lineage: Eukaryota > Metazoa > Chordata > Ascidiacea > Phlebobranchia > Ascidiidae > Phallusia > Phallusia fumigata. The sequence goes on along the minus strand of QXVZ01019998.1, from coordinate 4,729 downwards.
CTGTGTTATTGGTAATGGTATGGGGAAAAGAAAACATCAGCTTGGAACAAAAAGTCTCTAATTTCTAAGCAATACAAAACTTTTTACATAAACATACACTATCAATCCTTGCCAAAGGCTGCAGTTTGTACCAAATGAAATTTATAGATAAAACCTAGACCCTTTTGGAAACTTACAGCTTGAACAAAACTAATTAGATTGGTTAATACCGAACAAACATTGCATACAAAAATGGACTAAGCGTTCAAGAAAAACGGTATCGCTTTAAAAAAGGACATGGAAAAAGGTGGGAATAAATGATAGAGTTGGTATCATTTTAGTTATGTGAACATGATAAATTCCAAGAAAATAATAAAACCGACTTACCTTACGAAGTTTGGTGATAATAATATTTGACAATTTGAATTACTTCCCATGTCTAAGCAATTGAAATACAACATAATCCACATAAGAACAAAAGTAGCAAATCCTATAAATTAAAATTACACATTTTGTAAATATTCTTTAATTTAATTAAATCTAAATATTCTTAAATTCCTAAGGCCATCTAATTTTGTATGCTCAACTTCAAAGCCACATACAACTTAATTTAACTTTGCAATACAATGTTTTTTCCAGGTAACAATATTAAAAACCAGTTCTTTCATTACCTGCCAAAGTAGCTAAAAGCAAAGGGGATAAAATATGTACAATGTGCCACATTTGATTGCACCCAAGTTCAAAAGGTTGATTTGAAGTTGCAGAAGTCCAAGAGGACTGACATAATGCAGCAGCAACCCACTTTAGTCCCACCAGTAATATTACACCCCAAGCAGCAAGGGTATGAAACAATATCATTTGGATCCGTTACCAGTAGCAATCCTTACTCCTTAGCAATAATAAATAGCCCAACTTTTCACATTATCTTCTTTGGTAGACCGTCATTAACTATTCTAAAAAATAACAAAATTAACATTGCTTGCCAAATACACAGTTTGTTTTTAAAGCTAATATTTACAGAAGTTATAACAAACATGCTTCTTTATCCACAACACTAAATGTGAAAACTGACCATTTTTTTGAAAATTTTCTGTAAAAAAAACAACATATAAATGCTTCTGTAGCAGCCATATAACCGCTAAATAAAGGTTGCCCTTTAAACAACCAAATAAATCATAAAGTGTAAAACCACTGGTAGAAATATACTATTTCTAAGTCCCGTTTCGTGTGCAAAAGCTTTTGGTAAACAGCTTCTTCCGTTCACGTTGTGTCATCGCCCACCTGTCTTGAATATCATATTCAAGACAGGTGGGTGTTGCCAGGTCAAATTCTCACAAACCGCCCAATGCCCCGAACAAAGAAAATCCAAAACAAGCCCAAAACAAGCCCAAAACAAGCCCAATTTTACCCTATCCCGGTCAGATAGACTTTGATCCCGGTGATGTCTTTTTTAACACCAGTTTTAACCATAGTATACTCATGTACTATGTTTATGTTTTAAGTATACTATGAGTATACTATGTTTCAAAAACTTTCAACGTTTGGATAATTTGCTTCGGATGCGAGAAGAAAATCATAGAAATACTAAGTATTTTTAGAAAAACGATAAAAATCCTACAAATTTAGTGACAATCGTTTGACATAACAAAACGTTAAACCAACAGTCTTAAAACACTAACAATAAATGGTTGACAGTGTATTTGAAAAACCCGCCCAAAAACCGCAACGCGCAACCCGTAAAATTAACCCGCAACTCGATGTCGAAAACTAGCCCAATTGGGCGGGAAAACCGCCACCCTGGCAACTCTGTGAATATGTTAGTATTTTCACTTCGGTGACTTACAAAACTCTGTGCACTATCCTAATGCGATGAATTTCCCGTCATTGTACCGTCATTCTAGTGGTTATAGCTAACAAAACAAGTTTCAGCCATAGCTTTGAAAAAAGAGCGTTTCAGTTTTGCTTAATTCTGTATTTTCTCCCCTTTTTTAGCATAACTAATTAAGGCACAATATCCTGCAAAAGAATGGCAGCCAGTAAACCATGTTCCACATATATTAAATCACCGCCACTTCGGTCTTGGATGATTGTCATTTCCCTGTTCGCGTTTTTACACTTTGCAAGTTACAACCCACAAGTCGTCCCCGATCAATACATGGGACCAATTGGAAGATTTTTCAGGTTTTTGGCTTACCACCATCAGTGGGGAACGAAAATGTGCTACTATGGATTGGCAATTGTTCACCTACTAGAAGGGTTCTACGCTGTACACCTAACAGCAAAGTATGACATTACTGATAGACCTTCAAAGGTGAAATGGTTTCTGCAAACTTTAGTGTGTGGTTTTCCCTCATGGCTCCTGATAAAGGGAAATGTCGGAAAACAAGCTGATTAAACCTGCTACAGATGAAAGCTAAAACAACGTAGGTTATCTAATTGGGCATGCTATGCTTGGTATTTTGAATTGATTTAAGATTATACCTGTTATCGGAATTTAGGAAATACAAGGGTTTCCCAACCTAACGTACAACTTATAGAGATTTTGGGCGAGGGGGTCAGGGTCAGAAATTTGGGCGAGGGGGTCATGATTTTCTTCGACCCCTTGCCTATGCCCACGGGTGAACTCAATGGTTTTCTATGTTGTTTTACGCTTTTTTTAATTATGCGCATTTTTTGCAAATTGAATGCTATTACCAACATTTTATCACCATGTCTAGGTTAAGCAGCGATTAGTTTGTTTATTAAAGAGTCTAGATCGGAGTGTTTTGCTTTGTCCGCCGTAACGGTCGGTACACATGAAACAGCAGACTTGACTTCTTGTTTTTTACCGTGCTCTGTTGATCTTGTGGTTCAGGTGTGCAAACATGTGACAATAAACTTGAACCTTAAATTCGAAAAAGGGCACTCTGCACAGTGGGGCAAAGTGCCAGTTTGTTAACAAAGAACTTTCCAGCAGTATCTGTTTTAATGCAATGGATGAATTTGTGTCTGCTTTTAGCTAAAATTTTTTACTGTTTAATTTTCAGTTTTAGAAAGTCTAAAAAGCTTACGCTAGTAACAAATCTACTGCTGTTTACATGCTGTTACGTGTACTTGTAGTTGACGCTGTACACGCAGAGTTGGATCAATTACAATTTGTAATTGAGCTGAATGTAATTATTTACTATTTTTTCAGCCATTCCACAAAGCCTTGCGAACATGTACGTGACATTCAAGCTTAAACTAGTGTTGGGTAAAATTTCAAGAAAAAAATGAGTAAAAATAGAATTGCGGTAAAGGATGAACTATTTTAATTTTCCGAGAAAGCTACATGCGTTGGTAAGATAATATTTCGATATATTTCGTTGAATCGGAAGAATGGGTTTTTGACGATGAAAACATCACAAAACTTTAAGCATAAAATTTTAATTTTAAACGCATCGTTTCAGTGCAGCGTTTTCATCTAACAATAAAATTGTTAGATGAAGATTTAGGTTTTAATAAATTTGGTAAACAACCATATTTTTACATGGATCAAATTTTTAACATTAAATCCGAAAAGTCTTTTCTAATAGTGTCTAGCAGAAGAATTGACGACAATAGTTGAAAAGATTTGGTTTTTGAGAGTTGGCGATAAGTTTTTTGCCTCCACTGTTCCCTTTTTGGGTGTTTACTTTGTGAACTGCATGCAGTTTTGGTATTCAACATTATATGTTGATTGTAGTCGCATCTTTATTCACAAGCGTAAGGGAAAAAGTAGTGGGCCCGTAGGAAATTTCGGCACCTGTAAAATTGCAACATACCTGAAAACGGACAAAGCAAGGTTGGTTGCCGTCGTGCCAATATGGAATAAATGCAAGACAATATTCAGATCATATTCAGATCAAGTCTTAATTCGATTTTGTCCAGTTCGCGTTGGGCCTAAATGGGAAACACTGACCGTAGTAATTCGTGAAGGAGATTACATGAGCATGGAACGAGAAAAGTTAGGGCATATAAACGTTGCAAAATATTTAAGGCGCACCCCAGCGCCACGTGAAAGCGCACCACCAAATTTCCCGCGTTACGGCGGTTGAGAATTATTCAAGACAGTGTTATCGCGCCACGCCCCCAACGGGCACATTGTGGTTACTTATTAATTTCATTTATTCCTTGCCTGCTTAATTCATTCAAAGCTATTTGGGTTTAAACGTGAATTTCCTGCTTAACAAATATTATTTACGCTGACATGTTCTCATAGTTTATTCCAAAGCTAAATATCATGTTTGGCACAAAAAATAGTGAAGTAAATTAGGCATGCACGAACTGTCGGTATTTAAAAAAACTGCATTTTAGCAATTTAATGTTTTTACAAGATCAAAGAATCAATTGTGTACATGAGTATACCTCTCTGTTAAACCCACAATTAACATCGCATAGTTTTATGCCAAAACAATAATGCTACAGAACAATGGAACAGGTAAAAATTAATCATTGATATGCAAGGATGTCACAACGACAAACAAAACGTCTGAAATACAGTCAAAAGACCAGTTCAAAAAAATTACAATACGGTTCTATGTGATAATTCTCTTCATAACCACACTATAAACACAGCCAACACTTTAAATACTAACAGACAAATACTGATAGCGACAGATTTGCACACTAACAGAACAAAATCATGGATACTTATTCTAACGTCGGTTGAACGCGCCCCGGTTCTTGGCGCGGAACGTCACACGAGGCGGAATTCCCGCAGTTAAAACGCGTATCCTTAATGGACCTCAAA
>QXVZ01019995.1:0-13231 GCA_008931825.1 Phallusia fumigata | reverse complement strand
AATCGTACACGTGGTATGACGTTAATGAAGGGCTTGCAAATAAGTTGTCAAAATCCAAGGTCAAATTGTCGCAAACGAAACCTCGTCAATTTCTTAAAGGAAAATCGCAAATCGTCTCGAAACTGACTTCGATAAAATAAAAGAGGAATTTGACCTCGCCCACGAGTTGGTTGGTGACCAAACGTCCTACATACCATTAAAAAAAAAACTAGTTTCACTTTTATCATTTTTATCTCTGACCACAAAGTTTGGAGGAATGCTTTTAGGGCCCATAAAACGTTCAAATATCTCCATTAGTCTCCACTGCCCAAATAAAGTGTGTCCAAAGTTTTTACCGCCATTTACTAAGTAACTTTTGGCACGTGCAGATTAAAGTTAATCAATAATCTAGCAGGACGATCCCTAAACCCACACACCATTAGGCCTACGTCCGATATTTTGCAAAGGAAAATGCCGCAAGCAGTTAGCAGACAAGTTATTAATTGATGGACAAACGAGGACCGTAAGTTGAGGAATGAGAAGATCGCCAACGATTCAATTTTGCTTGCCCTAGAAAAACGGTTTTCTCAAATCACTTCCTTGTTTGCCAATAGCCAGTCCAACGGACCTCAATAAATTGTTGTCAAAGAAAACGCGTCTGTATGATGCCATCGAAAGTCACGTAGTACTGCGTACGTAGTAATACTGATCGTATCAATTTAAGTGAATAAAGCACGTACTTTTTGAATTAGAGAAATCACCGCAGAACAGTATGACGGATAAAGGCTTGCCCCCGTATGGTTATAAGTAACTTCAACTTTTGGTATACAAGTCGTTCACCCTTAGCTCTTATTAAAATATTTCGCAAAAAATGTAGGCGATCACTATTTTATGTTATGTTTGAGAGGTTGTTGGTTCAAGTCCTGGTAATATGGCGCCTATTTTGGGTTCGTTAGTTCACTAAGCACGAAGAACAGAAAATGCACAAAGCAAATGGTCGTGACAACATAAAAAAATATTTTTGTTTTTTCAAAAACAAAACAAAAACATATTGGATAAAAAACAAGTAATTGTTTGTTAAAACATGATTAATGTTGTTTACTTGCATTTTTTCAGTAACTTATTGTTCAAACACAGAAGAAGAATGTGGACACCGTTAGATATTTTGTCCTTGGAAACTTGGATTTTAATAGCAACATTGTTGGTTCTTGCAAGGTAAGTGTATAAAAGAAAATGGCAAATAAGCATAAAAATGAGAAAAGGTGCACAAATTAATTAAAGATGTCAAATCCTTTTGTATCAAGTTCAAAACATAAAAATGTGTTTTAAATTTTTACAAAGTGTAAAAACATGTTTGACATTTAAATGGGAAAAAATATTATTGCAAAACTGCATGTTTCAAATAAAATTATGTTGCATGTAAATTTAAGAGTGTGACACACTTTTAAATAATTTTATTTGTACATAATTAACAAAGATCACAACTGTTAAGCAATTATTGGGCAAGGTGCACTAGTAATCAACATCAAGTAACTTTATTTTTTCCATTTTAGGTTTTATTTACACCAGAAATGGCAGTTTTTTAAAAAGCTTAATATTCCACATTATCCTCCAAGCATTTCCAAGCTTGGGACCATTCGGCATTCTTCAGTCAGTCAAAAAGAGGTAATGGGATGGTAAATAATAGACAGTGGTTATCTGTAGCTTCCTTTTGTTTAAATGTAGTTACAAATGTTTATAAAAAGTAATTTCATACCTAAATTGTTACATTTTGTGTTAAATTTGAGCACAAGAAAACTGTTGGTTTAGTTTAGCTGAAACTGTTGAAACTTTTTTTAATATCTTGATTTTTACAATAATTGTTTGTAGCAATTTTAGAATATATGTGATTGTTTGTTCATTATTGTAAACTTTTATTTTGCTTTAAGCTTTTCTTAGAAGACCTGAAAATGAAGAAAAGATTTGGAGCAGTTTATGGGTAAGTACAAAATGAAACAAATAAAATAAAAAAAGTGAAAAATATTTTAAAATGTTTCTTAAGTTATTTTAGTTCTGTGACACTTTTTTTAAAACTGTCTGTCTGTTTCATTATAATATCATAAAAAAAAACTTGTTGTGACTTTTTTTAACTTAACTCATTATCTTATGCAGCAGGCATGAATTGTTCCCAAAGTTTAAAAATGTTTGTGTCAATAAAAGCGTCAATACACATGGACTTTAAGTAAAATATGTTGAATGTTTTTGCAGCCAATATTTTGGTTGGATTCCTCGGATTGTGATCAGTGACCCTGCCATCCTAAAACAAATCATGATCAAGGAGTTTAATAATTTTTATGACCGACAGGTATTGTACAGTTTTGGTAAATTGTTGTGAATTAAATCAAATTAAAAAAGACAAAAGTTAAAAGTCTCCCTAAACATACTGCTTTTCGTTCTGCAGAAAAACCTACGTAAAGTGAGAGGAAAGGTCTTGAACAATGGACTGATAAATATTAGTGGAGATCAATGGAGAAGGGTTAGGTAGGTTGTCCATTTCTTGTTGTTGCATGATCAGCTTATTCTTCTGTTATCAATTTGCCTACCTTACTGAAGTTTTATTCAATCATTTAATATTTACTCAATCTGTTTCTGTGCATATGCGCATTAAAGTTTTGCTTTCAAAATTTGGCAGACACACCATCTCACCCATGTTTTCAACACTGAAGCTTCGCAGCATGATCGGTGTAATGGAAAATTGTGCAGATGACATGGTTCAAAACCTTCAAACCATTGCAAGAGAAAACGATGGAGTCTTTGATGCCAGAGGGTAAAGGTTTCAATACCAATATAACTAATACATTTTTGGTGGTCTTAATAATAAAGCAACAAAGGTTTAAGCAGCCTTAAATTGTTGACTCTAGTAAGCAAAAATATATTTGACATTTATTTTGCTGATGATTAGACTTATAAGTTTGTACAAAAACATGAGCGAAACATGTTGGTTTTTCAGGTTAAACAAAAAGTATTCCACATACTAATCGCAAAGGTAAATGGGTTTAACCATATTAACAAGTGTATAACATTAATGGGTTTAGTTGGTAACTTGATTAAATATCCTGTGCACTTTTGATGGTAGAAACTGAGCAAGGACTAATAACACATTAAGAATTGTGTTATTTAAGGATATAACCTATTATTTTCAAATATGGCAACAATTTTACACAAAATCCCAAATCTTGCAGAGTTTTGGGAAAATATACCCTGNTACTAATCGCAAAGGTAAACGGGTTTAACCATATTAACAAGTGTATAACATTAATCTGGGTTTAGTTGGTAACTTAATTAAATATCCTGTGCACTATTGATGGTAGAAACTGGGCAAGGACTAATAACACATTAAGAATTCTGTAATGAGGTAACCTATTATTTTCGAATATGGCAACAATTTTACACAAAATCCCACATCTTGCAGAGTTTTGGGAAAATATACCCTGGATGCAATCTGTGCTGTGGCTTTTGGTGTTGATGTTAAATCCCAGGTTTGTGGTTTAAAAATAATAAAATAATTCAACACAGGAGAAAAACCTTAATGAAAAAATGCATGTTTTGGTCAAAGAAGAAGATATATTGATAAAATGATTTTAGCACAGCCAACATCCTTAAAAAAACCTATGATTGTTAAAACGGTTTTGTTGCATTAAAACTGGATTCATAAAATTTTCTATTGCTTTTGATCTGACGTATTTAAAACACTTTTAGTATGAATTGTATAAAAATCATTATTAGTGACAGTGATATTATAAAACAGGGGTTCTTAACCCAATAGGTATGAGATATGTTTCTAGGGGTTATGAGAGTGCTGAATCATTGCACCAATTTTATAGATATTGCATTGCATCAACGTCCAAACAAAAATTGTTTGTTATTTAAACATGAGAACAACAATTACTTTCCGGAAATTACAAAGGGGGTATGAGAAGAAGTTGGTGATTTAAAAGGGGTACTGCCAAAAAAAGGTTAAGAACCACTGTTTTTAAGCTAATAACTGTTCACAGTAAAAATTTTAACATTTTGTTTTATCAGGCATGTAACCAAAAAGAACCAAAAGCAGTCAAAATGGCTAAGAAACTTTTTCAAACAAAATTTCTTGCAAATCCAATCCTATTATTGTTTAGTAAGTAACTAAGACCACACACAATAGTTTTCTATGTTCTTAAAACTTGCAAACCAGGGTGAATGGCAATAATTTTATTAATTTTTGAAATTTTTAATGGGAGGGTTTTTGTATTTATCATTCTAAAACTGAACTTTAACAAAACAAAGGAGATTAACTGAAATAAAATGGTAAAAATGTTGTTCAGTAATGTTTCCGTGGACCGAGAAAATTGCGGAAAAAATGGACTTTAGTTTTTTCCCAAAAGATGCAACCAAGTACTTCCAGAATCTAACAGCGTCACTGCTGAAAACCAGTTCCTGTCAAAAATCTGAGCAGGTAACGGTGTGAATAGCACTGGGTGTAACCATCAGTTTAGAAAAGGTAAAAATTTGCAATTTTTTTAGTGATAGTAGTTGTATACATTAAACCCAAATAGAGGTAGGTTGACAGTATGTTGGTTAAGGTCAGGTTTTCAAGTCCAAAGGCAAAAAATGTTTAACATCATTGCTTTAAAATTTATAAACAGGTTCTGAATATAATGCAACTATTGGCAAAATCAGAAATTGCAGAAGAAGAAGCACAAAGCAAAACCAAAGGTATGTATGTTTGCCTTGTTTTTATGTTACTATAGGGATTAAATTTGCCAAAACAAAAGTTCATTGTAGCATGGATTTATCTGCTCAATTTAATCACATTATACATAGCTTAAGTGTTTTATTTGGTAAGTAACAATTTCAATCATATAAAGTTAAAAATAACTCAAAATGTTTAGCATTTATCAAGTGTGAAAAACTTTGACTTTATTTTGAGGTTTAACAATTTGACTTTATTTTAAGGTTTAACACGCATGGAAATTACAGCAAATGGAGTTTTAATAATAATGGCTGGTTATGAAACAACATCAGATGCTATTTTGTTCCTAACATACAATCTTGCCTGGAACAAAAAGGTTCAACAGAAACTGAGAGAAGAAATTCAAGCAGTTGTCCAGAGTGATGTGAGATATATGAACAATCTAGAACCACAACACTAAGTTCGAAAAGATAAACATGCTGTGCTCACATTTTTTACAAGCAACAGCAGGATCTTATGGTGTTATAAATAGTTCAGTAATGCTTGCATAAGTAATTGTAATGGAAAGTGCTTGAATTGTAAAACAAACAAAAGGTGGATATAGGAATTTTGTCTGAAGTAAAGTTTTTTCCTAACTAGATGCCTAAAGAGTTGATATTTTGAACAACTTGGCATTTTTCTCACCAACAGCATCAAGTCACAATTTATTTAATTTGCCTTTTGACATTTGAAAATTTTACAGAAATCTCTGAACTATGACAAAATCAATAGCCTAAGGTATTTGACCCAATGCATCAATGAGTCTATGCGATTGTATCCAACAGCCCCAAGGTAAAGTATCATTCTGTCACTTTGTAAAAAAATGGGTAGTAAAACTTGTTTGGCCTACTACTGTAATTGTTTGGTATAGTTGGTACAAACCGAGAGTTTTAGTTGGTAGAACCCAGGTCAAAACATGGGCTTGTCTGTAAATAGCCAATGCCTTATATTTTACCAATTTAATCTATTTCTATTTAGGTTAACCCATTAGGGTTCTTGTTGTAGCAATGAGTGTTTTGTTATGTACAAGTTGCAAGGTAAATTTTTTTATGCCTCAATTTTTTGTGTTAAACATAAAATACATGCAGAAATGGGCGATTCTGTGAAAAGGAGATTATAATCAATGGGATTACAATTCCTGAAGGAATCCAAGTATACATACCCACATATGGACTGGCAAGGGATCCTGAATATTGGGATAAACCAGAAAAATTTATCCCTGAAAGGTTGTTTTTAATGTTTATTTGTATATTGGCAACATACTTTTTATCAAAATATTGAATTTATTTGACAGAATGGAGGATATGAGTAAAATTGATCCAATCATTTTTCAACCATTTGGGGCTGGACCACGAAAATGTATCGGAACGCGATTTGCTCTCATGGAAATACGCATGGCCATTTGTAAATTACTACTCAACTTTGAAATTGATGTTTGTGCTGTCACGCCAGTAAGAATAGATTGTTTAACCTAACCATTACACCATGCATGAATAGCTTGGTTTCGAGTTAAGCTACGTTGCACTTCATGCTTAGCCCACTTACATTTTCAAAAAGTTGGCTTTCAATGAAATATACTGTAGGTTTAAGTTAACATCTGTTGCAGTGTTTTGTATGTACATGCTTAGCCATTCTTTTTACTCATGCTTTATTTTTAAGAAACCTCCACTAGAGATTGTACTGGAAGGTTCCATGAGGCCAAAAGCTGATGTTTTGCATCTAAAAGCCATCCCACTACACTAAAGAGATAAATATATAGGCTATTGTAACCCGCAATTATTTTTTAATAGTGTTTGTGTACAAAGCTGATCTACACATCACTGGCTTCTAATGAACTTTCTAACATTTTGGTGTCTGACATAAATTGAGTGTTTGTTGTTGCAACTCAAGTGTTGTAGTGGATAAAAACAAAACCTAAATACCAAGTTGCTGAAATCTACCTGTAAACACTTAAATGTGCCTAATCTTGCAAATAAACATACGTAAACATCAACGAACACCACCAATTTCTATTAAATCAGTCATGGATCTTTGAAAGAATTTGTTTGTAAACGTTTGGTAACCATTTGGAATGTCTTTTCTCATGACAAAATTATGGCACATGGGCACTAAAAAATGTTTCTTAAAATATAGTCGCACTGTCTTTAAAATATTTAGAAAAAAATATGTGCATAAGGATGGATTACTATTGTTCACACACAGCATCAAGAATTGAAAAAAGTCGTGGTTCTCTATGTGACCATGCTAAGATACATAAAAAAAATGGTGCACAAAAAAGCAACAATGTTGTGTGAAAACTTTTCGGACCACATAAACGGTAAAAAATCTAACTATCTTTAATTAATACATAAGTATATAAGCATAGGTACAATTGCGATATTCAAAGCTTCACTTGCACCAGATTTAAATCCACACTACATAGGATGGCGCCATCTAGAGGCACATATTTTTTCGCGGGTGTCTGGTATGATTACGACTTTGAATCCTGATCTGGGTTTAGGCGTCTTTTTATAGGTCCAAGGCTTTTGACCACTTTGGCAACTATCAGAAACTACGCTGTTTGGATGTGGCGATTAATATAATCTTAATTGCGAAATTCACTAATCCTCGACAAAAAACGTAACCGACATTACACCAAATATGAGTGACTCAAACTTCTCACATGATCACGTGATATGAAAAACCGTAATTTAAACGTACAACGGAATGAACTACTCGATACCTAATTTCACATGTTGCTACTCCATCAGTTCTTATTTTGATCCTCGGTGGGTAAACAACGCTCACAATCAGTCCACCGTCGAGCTACCTGCCTAACCGCAGTTCTGTTGCAATTTTTTTCGATTTTTTTGAAGTTTTGGGTCAACTCTTCGACTTCCACTTGGTTTGAGCAATGTCGCTTACGTTTCTACTAAAGGATGCGCCAAGATGGCCGAGAGATTAGCGAGGCTACCAAGGTTGTGGGTTCTAATCCATCTCGGTTGCTTGTGTTTCTCTGAGCAAAACTTAAGCGGCATTGCTCAAACCAAGTGGAATCTGATGGGATGACCCAAATTGAAGTCACCAACTTCAAAAAATCGAAAAAATCAAATAAAAAATGATCCACCGGAACTGTCATGAGCTAGCTCGACGGCGGACCCATTGTGAGCATAACGCATTCAGACGTTGTTCCGCATCAGGAGGATAAAAATGGAACAAACAACAATAAACGCAAAAGACCGAGGCAGCATTAGAAACCACAGGCTTGCGAGCACAAGGCCGTCGCTCTAACCACGCTTACCAGCCGTCTGGGTGGCACATTCAGAAATGACAGTTGCCGTTAAAACTATTACAGCCTGTTTTGTTTGGTAAAATTCAATGTACCCACACTCACACATAGTCCACCGTTGCGCTACACGCTTGATTGCAGTACCGTTGGATCGTTTTTTGTTCGATTTTTTCTATTTGATTTCTTGCCGAATATAACACAAGCGACCGAAACAGAAAAAACGCCCAACCTCCGAGCACAAGGCAGTCTCGCTACCCACTCGGCCACTTTGGCGGCACATTCTGAAATGAATGTTGCCCTTAAACTGTATACGATACTTTTGTCTGGTAAAATTCAATGTAGGCTACTCGTCTCCGTATTGCTTTGGTTTTCGGACACACAACCGCATTACGATAAACGTCACGGAGCAAACAAACTCGTACAGTTAAGTTGGGACAAAAGGAAAATAAGCCACTAAAATAATTCGGGATATAAAGCACAGGGCCTAGCCCAGGGGTCAACCTGTGGATCGCGAACCCCATGGGGGTCACGAGCACTTTTTGTAGGTGTCGCAAGCAAAAACATTTTTGAAAGCTATTACACTGATTGAAAGCAATTGCCGACCTTTTTTTAAACAACCAATTGAAAAATCCATTTGGAGAGATTAGTCTTTTCCTATTGTGACGTAACAATCTTTAACAAACGCGTTTTTAGCGCCTTTTGTGCTTTGAGCATAATTGTATCAATTTGCTCAAATCTGGTGCGGCCAGTTATTAAGGTAAATGTAAAGCCATTGCGATTTCTCTACTTTCGTTTTGTCAGAGACTTTAAAGCTGCTAAAATGCGAAGTTATATTGAATCAATTCTCAAATTTGGATTTGTTGGGGGGNAAACGTACAACGGAATGAACTACTCGATACTGTAGCAATCAAATATAGATAATAATAAATTCATAGTTATTAGTCAATTAAAAATTATAACTTATCCAAGATTGTGTAGCGTCCGCGTCTGCGACAGCCCCCCCAACAATACCTAATTTCACATGTTGCTACTCCATCAGTTCTTATTTTGATCCTCGGTGGGTAAACAACGCTCACAATCAGTCCACCGTCGAGCTACCTGCCTAACCGCAGTTCTGTTGCAATTTTTTTTCGATTTTTTTGAAGTTTTGGGTCAACTCTTCGACTTCCACTTGGTTTGAGCAATGTCGCTTACGTTTCTACTAAAGGATGCGCCAAGATGGCCGAGAGATTAGCGAGGCTAGCAAGGTTGTGGGTTCTAATCCATCTCGGTTGCTTGTGTTTCTCTGAGCAAAACTTAAGCGGCATTGCTCCAACCGAGTGGAATCTGATGGGATGACCCAAATTGAAGTCACCAACTTCAAAAAATCGAAAAAATCAAATAAAAAATGATCCACCGGAACTGTCATGAGCTAGCTCGACGGCGGACTCATTGTGAGCATAACGCATTCAGACGTTTTTCCGCATCAAGAGGATAAAAATGAAACAAACAACAATAAACGCAAAAGACCGAGGCAGCATTAGAAACCACAGCCATGCGAGCTTATGGCCGTCGCTCCAACCATGCTTACCAGCCATCTGGGTGGCACATTCTGAAATGACAGTTGCCGTTAAAACAGTTACAGCCTGTTTTGTTGGGCTAGCCAAACAAGTTCTCAAAAGCATTGCTGAGGTCTACAAGTGGAAAGTCGTACTCCCCTTCGAAGAAAACGTAATGTTGCATTCCTATTATTACCACAAGGCGTGTACTACTATTTTAATAGAGGCTTGGTCAGAAAGCAATTTCACTTTGTTTTACAAGATTTTCCAGAAGAGTAGATGCTGTGAAGCGATTTCGAATTATTTGTATGCGGTGTCATAAAAAGGGCCAGTGGGTTAAAAGATCACCACAAATACGTTGTGTAGAGCTCAGCAACAAGTAGGGCCGAAAGACAGTTATATGAGTGAAAATGTTGTAGAAATCCAAGTTGCAGAGGTTCACAAATAGAATTTATGTAGTGAAACGCACGATTCTAACAGTTATTTGAACTTTTCAAAACTTTACAATTCTTTATGTACGGTGTTGGTAAATGTGTGTTACGTTTTTGGCATGTTACAATACGCTGCAAGTGCCAATCTTTTTAAACCTGTAGTTAAGGACTTAAAAGTCTTTCCGGCCACCAACTGAATAATGAAACAGAATTAGTGACGTTATCAATTACGCGACATGACGTCAGTGTGAGGTTTAAGATTTCAAGCGGACCAGCTTCCAGTTAAGATGTTTGTAACAAAGAAACTTTTAATTGTAGCAAAAGGGGTTGCGAAAAAACGAGGGGTTTGAAAAGCGACGCCATTTAAAAAACAAGTCTGTCGATGACAAAACGTACGTGGAAACATTTTTGCACGAGTCTAGAAACTTTCACTGACCACAAGGTTTAGATGGATACCCATAAAATAAGGCAAACGTTGAACAAAACCGAAGCGGATCGCACTGAACTTATCTCTTAAACACGTTCGAATATCTCTATTTACTTTAGGTCACGTGAGCTCTGAACTCTCACCCACTGTCAATAAAATGTGAGTCAAAGTTCAAAAAACGCTATTAATGAGAAAACATTGAGCAACTTTAGTTAAAAATTGCTAGTTTTGCCAATAAGACCAGCAAAATAGTAGCAATATAAATTATACCGTGTGCATGAGACGTGAAAAGGTCCTAACACGGACCGACAACGCACAAGCCCGAAATGCAGGCCCAAGGAGGAGCCGGGACGTGCAGGGTTTAGAGTAAGTCAATAATCTGACGGGTCGTGAACTTGGTTGTTTGGTTGCAGGCTATTGTTTGCAAAGGGCCACAAAGCAGTTTGGAGATCATTTATGAACTGATAACGAAAACGGTTACGTGCTATTGGTCGGTCAACAAAAGCTCATCAAATTCTCTTAAATCATTAATATTTTCAAAGCAACAAAAGACAAAGGCGCAGAAATGTACTCGTTGCAAAAGGGAACGTTTGCGCAAGTATACAACTTTTAAAACAGCTGACGAGCCTTCCAATACTTAACCAGGGTCTCACTCACTGGGTATGAAAACTGTCGTTAACGGCTTCTTGTTTTACAATTTAAGTTTGATGCTTAATTAAATGGCAAACATTAGCAATATATTTGTATTCTCGGTGGGCGGAACGCCTCAGCAATAATTTGTTTGAGTTAATAAGTTCAATTCGATCCATTGGGTTGGAACAATGTGACTCAAGTTTTTTGCTCGGTTAAGCACAAACGTTTAGGACTCGTCAAAAACAAGGCAGATGGCCAGTGAACATGTTGAATGGGCTTTACGTATGGCAAGCCTTGCGCGTAAGTACTGCTACGTAGCGAATAGAATCAAAACACGTATCAGTTTACTTCAGAGCACGTGAGTGAACCCCACATCCTCACTCACTTTCCAAATATGAAGCGCCAAAGTGAAATACCCTTATTTGTCGACTGGCAAGCTTGTGTTTACTGCTACTTAGCGAATAGAATCAAAGCACTTTCCAACATATAAGTTTACTTTAGAACACGTGAGTGAACCCCACATCCTCACTCACTTTCCAAAAAGGAGCGCCAAGATGAAATACCCTTATTTGCCGACTGATTTTCGTCCATACATGCTCTGATCCACGCGGTAAAGCGGTTTGCCTACAGAACAATGGACACAATGGGAGCCAATAACAAGTTAAAGTCTGAAATGGGGGTCGGGCTTGGCAAGTCTAGCACGTATGTCCTGCTATTAAAGCACAGGCATAAAACAACTTTCCAATATCTCTGTTTACCCTAGGCCACCTGAGCCAAGAAGCGTCAATCACTGTCTGGATCAGGACCGTAAAATTGAAACGATATTTGCCAACTGAAATTGGCCCATAAATGCACCACGTATTGTTGTATGACATATAAATCTGCGTGGTTCTGCTAGGCTACTTGACATTTTTAGTGCATTGGAAGTGAAGGGACATAAAACTAAGCGTTTGTAAGACGAAATACAGTAAAACTACCATGTAGTTTTGTTGAAATGAGTCTTCTGCATGCATATTATATGTTTGGAACGCTTTTAAAGTCTTTAAAAATCGATTTTTCTTAAATTCACACCTTTATATGCTCGACAGCGGACTAATTAAGAACATAACTAATTTGGCCGTGTTTTGCATTCAGAGGCAAAAAGGAAACTAAACAATTACAGCTTCAGTCAAGCACAATACATGCGACGGACTTCTGTAACTTTTTATGCAATATTAAACTTTAAAAGGAAAACAATGCAGGGTTATAGCAGAGAGGGGTTTAATCGATAAATAGCGCTGGTATTAACAAAGAAGTGATGAGGTTGTACGACTCTTTCACCAACACTTTATTAAGGCTTATAAATGGGACCCCCGTTAAATGGGTCATACCCTGTTTTCACTTTGTTAATGTCAAGAAAGGGTTATTCAATTTTATCCTATTTTTCCCACATGGTAAGTGGGTTACCATTTTTTTACTCTTCCTTTACCCTAAAAGTCCCCTAAAACATAAAATTGTGTTTTTTACTTCTTATTAATACTTTTGTTTTATTTAATCTCCTGGTATAAACAAAAATTTGCACGCAGTTAATACTGAAAACTATTTTTTGCACATCTTGAACTTGTTAAATTGATAAATGAACTTGTTAAGTAAATGTTTGCCTTGCAAAATGATTACTTTTTTACAGTTGCTGTTTCATACAAGTAGGGTACACCATTATTTGTAATAATTAGTTTCTCAGAATCAATCAGTAAGTATGTGGACACCATTGGACATTTTGTCTTTGGAAACTTGGATTTTGATAGCAACATTGTTGGGCCTAGCAAGGTAGGTGGCAAAATAGAAAAGTTTGGAGGCAAAGAAATTTTGGAATTAAAATTATTTTTAACTAGAATTGGGGGGTGGAAAAAATTTTCTTAATGACTTTGCCTCTTGGTGTGGTCTTTTTAAACATNTTTTGGAATTAAAATTATTTTTAACTAGAATTGGGGGGTGGAAAAAATTTTCTTAATGACTTTGCCTCTTGGTGTGGTCTTTTTAAACATAAAATTTTGTTTTATTATCTACAAAAACAAACAAACAAATGTACAATAAATTTAATTAATTAAAAATCAATTTTAAAGAAATGCACAGGCATTTACATTTTAAAAAATGAACATAATCATTAATGTAACAAGTAAAAATAAACAGTGGAAATTTTTTTCCGATTTAAGTGTAATTTTTAGATGA
>QXVZ01019990.1:0-36566 GCA_008931825.1 Phallusia fumigata | reverse complement strand
GAGTTGTAAGTGTCGACCCACTCATCCACAATGATGAGCAATGTAGAGATTTGGTGGATGAGGCCAAGAACTACATGTTGCTGCCGCAGGAGCGACCACTAATGCAAGGTCCTAGAACAAGACCACGGCGGCCCATTACAAGAGAAGTTCTCTTTGCTGTTGGTGGTAAGTAACATTTTTGTAGGTTTTTGAAAAGGTTTTGACTTTAAAATTACAAAAAATTAATATATTTGATTTTGTTTACCTGTGTCACCAAGGTGGCCCAGAGGTAGGCATGACTGCCTTATGCTCACAAGGTTACGAGTAATATTGCTGTTTCAATCGCTTGTGTTTTCTGAACAAGAAACATATGCGGCATAAGCTCTAACCCAGTGGAATCAATGTGTTCAGTCTTTAGTTTTTGACTTCCAAAAAAGTACAAAGCATCACACAATAAAATTGCAAAAAATTGTTTTTTTTTAACTTTTGTGACTGCCTTTTATTTAAATTGTTAAATCAAAATGTTTACACCATGTTTAGCTTAAAATCCATTTTGTCAGATTGTGATAAACGGTGTGGTTTCCATGTTTCAAAAAGGCTGGTGCAGCGGTGACGCAATCAGCTCGGTCGAGCGTTACTGCCCCGAGACTCGTGACTGGCGCTTGGTGGCGCCCATGAGTAAGCGGAGATGCGGCGTCGGTGTCGCTGTGCTGGATGACCTGTTGTACGCAGTCGGGGGTCATGACGGGACGTCGTATTTAAACAGTGTTGAAAGGTAAGCAGGACACGCTTGCCTGCCAATTTTTTACCCATCATTTATGTTATGTGAGGGTTAAAGCGAAAATTTCGTTAATTATTACAGCAATATCAAAAAGTGAGATCACGCAGAACTATTTTCTGGTTAAAAAATGCCTACTTTACCTACATTGTGTTTGGTTACTGTTTTTATGTGCCTTAAGGTACAAAAGCTTTCATTCTAATAAAACTAAAAACTATACACTGCTAATTCAAGACCCAAGGAGAAGTTTCAACTTTTTGTACAACACATAGTTTCAAATTTTAGGTATACTTGCGACACCTTTGCGTGGAGACAGTTAGCGGAACGCCATAGCGGCAAGGCGTTCCGGACCGTTCAGGCTTACTGTCAACACCGCTTAACATGTTATATTGTTTGACTTCGCAAACGTATTTCCAGCAAGACCGGATGGCCAAAGATTGCGCCATGGATTTAGAAAAGTACAACGTTGCTTTTGTGTCCGTGTGGCCTGGACCAGTCCGCACTGAAACCGTCGTCGATTCAATGGAAGAGTTCAGCTACGGGTCAAAATCGGTTGAGTATTGACAAACGTTAAAAAAATATTAAACCAGCCTGAGCTGCCAGGTTTAATTGGTTTTGCATGGTCGACGGTACAACGAAAAACTTGTTGTTTGTGATTCAAGCAGCCGGTTTCATACATCGCTAGTGCCACTGAAACAAAGTCACTCGCAAAAATGTTGTTGTACAAATATTGATAAATAAAGTTAATGGCATCTCAGTGGGGGTGCCTGCTGGTCACTTTTGCGTAAATTCCATCGATGGAAATCGAAATTCCACGGCAATGGCAATTCTTTCAAGCTAATGCATTATTGGACGTATAGGTATTAGTACCAATCTAAAGAGTAAGTCTTGATACTTAGATCCTGACATCATGAAACGAAGTGGAAAGGTGATGTTCGCAAGTGACATAGCTGTTGAATACAACCTAAAAGACATTGACGGTACGAACAGGAAGTGTTTTTATAAAATTAAATAGGTGCTTTAAATTGTTGTTTAACCAATTAAAACCTATTTGTTTAAATGTAGCCTATACGCAGTTCGCAAAATACGTGTTTTGAGCGTTGGTAAACTGTGTGCTGGTAAAGAAGTTAAAGATAATGTTGTATGTGAAGTTGTGACTTCAATTCCGTCTACCTCAAACAAAAACAGGCAGCACTAGGCTCGGCATGAGGAGTGTACGAGCGATGCTGGTGGGATTCGTCGACGTGTGGTTAGCTCCTTTCATTCCAGACTTCCTCAAAGTTCCGGCATGGCTGTTCATGGCTCTTGCCAGGACCACCAAAACAATTCAGCCGAAGCAAGACAGCAAATATGCATGATTTAGAGATATATGGATCAAAATTAAGTATTTTTTTACCTCATGCAATGAAATTTTTTTTACCGTTCATCAAAGTAAACTTGAAAACGATTTACTGTTGAAAACGCCTATCACCTCCTCCATAAATGAATGTATTTTTTGGTATATTTTGCACAACCCAATTGGTTTACATTTCAAAGAGGGGTACAAAACAATTTGCGATGTTAAGTTGGGGGTTGAAGAAAGTATGGAAACCACTGCGCTTGGGGTGGGCTTCGGTTGGATGTCAACTTTTTATTGGCTTTACAGTATTTCATAGTAAAAAAACTAAGCATAGAGAACACTTATTGTAATCTGGTCCGTTTTGCAACACAATTTAGCCTACTGCTTTAAAACAAAACCAGGCATTATTTTTTTGTTTGTTTGTGTTAATTGNGATGCAGCTGTTGAATATGGGGGATGCAAGGAGCAAGCAGTTCTGCTCCAAAATCAGTCAGCTTGTTTCCACCAAGCTTTAGTTCCATTATCTGCAAATTATTAGAATTTACATAAAAATGGTTTGGTTTGCTTTCAAAATAAGATTACAAAATAACTACAATTTTTTTGGTAGTACACCAAATGCTATTTCTTTCTTTCTGTTGTTTAAACTTTCTTTCTAAAATTTGGTGGAGAACTGAGGTTGTTAATCAATTTGTTTACTCCATCAATCTGGTACTTGCCGGTTCAGCCAAGTCCGACAGTTTTTCAACAATGTCTGGCAATCCATTTTGTGTGATGTTACATCTTTCAATTAGTAGACATTGAACCTGAGGGATACAGCCTGAGATGGCTTTGGCCCCCTTATCTCCAAACTTTACATCAGAAAGGACAAATTTTGTCATCTAAAATGAGTTTAAATTATTGTAAAACTGCAAAAATTGTGAACCAGACAAAAATGCATTTGCTATGAAAACAACTACCTTAATGCCAGATTTTACTGCATCAGCAAGTCTGTGAAATGCGTCTTCAACAAAGATACATTTGTTGTATGTTCCAACAGCTACACTTTCTATTCTGCCACCCAAGTTTACAAAACCTTTGCATAAATAGCACAAACTAGCAACATCACTCGGAAGCACTGAACCTTCTAGAATTATGTCACTTTTATCTTCTTTGGCTTTCAAAACATCAATGACAGAGGCAAGCATACTATCATCTTGTGCTTCCAACAAAAGAGACCCAGCCCAAAGCAAACTATCATAAGACCACTCGACTTGCGCTTCCAGATGCTCTGCAAGTAATCTTTTTTTTGCAACCCAATTTTCTGTTGAGTAGTCAGGGATAATAACTTGTAGTTGGAAAAAAATCTGACGATTGCACAATCCAAAGAGAAATTTTTCCACAACCTCAGAATAGCGGTTAATGTTTAATTGTAAATCTAGGTCTTTTGTGGACATTTTTAGCATTATGTAGATGGAAGCAAAGTACTCTTGCCATATCAAGTGGGAAAAAAAGGTCAACTGATGACCTTGGAGTAGATTCATGTTAAACCGCAGACCTTTAGATAGGGCAATTTGGAGAAAAGCCTGAACTGTGCTGTAGTCTAAGCCAACTTCTTCTAGGTCTCTTAATTGAAAAAAGCATTTACGTTTGGCAATACCATTCCATGCAAGATTGGCCAACTTTTCAAGCTCAATACCTTTTCCGCGCATATGATCAGTTCCTGCATAATCAATTAATGTTGATGTTAAAAGAGAGGAAAGTGTTAGAAAAGTAGATTGAACATTTTCTGTGTTAGCAAAGTAAGAAAAAGCCATAATGCAGTAGATGGGGACATACCAATACAAAGAAAGATCTGGATTTTTGTATAACATCATTTTTAGATCAGTGTAGGATTCACCACAAATCTGTTGACCGAGAATGTCCTGTGACTCTTTGCTTAAGCCCAGAACTCGTATTAGAAATGCTGGTCGTACTGGGGGGCGAAGAGAAAACATTTCGCCTGGTCTGGAAGTAACTACTTTTTTGGCTAAAGGCAAAATATTTTCTGACATCAAATTTAGAAGAATTAGTTCCGGTGTTGTCTGATCATGAATGGAAATGTTTGCATATCGTGAATTTGTGCGTAATGCCTCATCAAAACCATCCAGAACAATCAGGACGTTTTTATCTGCAGCTATCTTATTTATCAGTGCACGATCTTGCTCTTCAGTGAATTCCCATTCTGGCAAGGCACTTCGTACAAGAAACTGAATAGCATTGCAGTCTCTGGAGAAGTCAATTTCCCTAATGAAGAGATAGAAGAGATAAGAAACCTGTTCTGGAAATTCACCGGACAAGACTTGCTGGATTAGCGTTTTTGTAAATGTTGTTTTACCGATACCGGCTTGACCTATCACACCAACAATGTTGCCTTTGCTCTGCTGGTCAGTAGCTGACTGTTGTCTGTTTGAATTAGGAGGGTGTTGTGATTCTACATGTTCCCGTGACTTGACAAAAATCTCATTAATTGATATGTTGCCTGAAGTCTGACTGAACGTCTGAACAATTTTCTCACGTTGTAACAACCTTGTTTCATAATCATAGCTGTCGCCATGCATAGGTGTGTTTTCTGCAATCTCAATCTGGACCATTTCATAGTCTTTTCTTATCTTAACAGGAGGTTGTGAGTATTTTGAGCGAGATTTAGCTTTGGACCATAGTTCCTGCTTCAACTTGTTTCCTTAAAAGCAAACACATAGGAATGACAAACAGCATGTGGTAAAAAACCAAATAAATTACATTCTTTTTCAAAATTCTTATGTGAAAACATTTTGTCTTTGGGTCAACTCAAACTTTGTTTATTAAACTTTAACCATCAATTGGAAACTTTAGTATTATATGACAGAAAAGCTAATTGGGTTCCTTTCCTTTATATGTGTCATTATTGGTTTTCATGATCAAGTTATATTTTTTGCAATAAGAGGAATAAACAAACCCTGAGATTCAACATCCAGTGAAGGAACTTGAGAAACTGTTGTATGGTGATGATGAACAGTTCCTGTGTTTATGTTGACCTGTTCTGAATGTTGTAACTGAACTTCTGTGTTAATTTCCTGCAAAGATTTTTTCGGATTTAAATTTTGCCTCCTACCCAAGCAGCATTTTTTATTACAAAAGCAATCGATGTTTTTTGAAAATATCTGGTAACAATACTTTTCTCAAGTGCAGTGTTTAGGCATTTTAACCCAAGATCTCGATGTAAAATAATGTGATTCTTGAAATACCAGAAGCCAAAGAATTTTCTTTTGTTGTTATCTAACTTAGTTATTGATTTTTAACAAAGTTTAAAACCAATTTAAGTGAAATGTAAGCACCACCTTGGTTTTACTGGGGGTTGCCATGCCTGGTGCTGTAAATGATGCAGATGCCTGTGAACTTCCAGCCTCAGTTAATTCCTACAAACAATTCATAAACAATGGAATCTTTGTTTTAAATGATCAAAAAAAATGTAGCGAATTGTTACACCATGTTTCAATTTATACAACTTTATACAAGGCTAGATGCTCAACAAGTGTATGGAAAGTTTCTTACACAAAAAGATAGTGCAATTTATGGACCTTATTGATGTCTTTTACAAGCTGCATGATGGTGAGTTGGGATTGCTCCATCATTTTATCATACTCCTGGATGCTAACAAGAGCAGGTTCCATTTTAGTGAGAGTTATGTCTTCAATGATGCCACAATCAATCCCCATGATTTGAGTAAGAGCTAAAATACTGTTTTTCATTTGCAATAATATTTCACCATTATGACACCGAGTGAGCATTTTTAATGATGTTTCCTTATTTTTGGTAACCACTTCTATTTTCAATTTTTGATCTTTTGTAAAACTGTGCATGAATGACTCTCTAGACCACATGGTAATGTATATTTGCTCCAAGATCTTTGCTGATGTTCTGAGATTTTTGTTTGCCAAATGTTGAGAAGATATTGCCTCTGATCCAAGAGCAAAAGAGGCATATTCAGCTGCTGGGCCTGACAGCTCAAACCCAAATGTTGAAATATTAAGGCTCTCTGTTTTTGACATGATTTACGAATTCCACAAGCCTATGACATTTAGTTGAATTTTCTGCAAATAAAATTGTCAACTTTTTATACAAACTCAGGAAATTAGGCATTACTCCTAACTTTAAAAGAATCAGCAACACACAGCTTGCATTACTTGAGAACTCCAGTGTTTGGGAGACTCAAGTCGGTGGCTTGACTCAAGTCAAGTTTTTTAAAGCGGCTTTAAAAAGACTTGATTTGGACTCACCACACTACAGACTTAAATTGACTCAGATGCGTCATACCAGAGACTTTTTTATTAAACCACAACATGATGGTGCAACCAACAAATTCTTTCCATTTCAAGCTGGTTTTTAATCACCGTTCATGAAAACACCCTAATTTTTGTACGCCTTGAATCTATTGTACACAAAATTGAAATTTTTTCTTGTGTAAAAGATATTGCGTCTGGTACTTCTGTGTCCCACTGACCCTCAAATAAAGCTTTCAAACAAAAATCTTCTACCTTTGCACTAGAACTTGAAACACTATAACGACTTAACTTGTGAATCGAACCTCCCAGACCAGAGACTTGACTTATAAGACTCGTTACTTAACACTGGAGCACTCCAACACGTACAGTACAAAAGTTCTAATCACCCACAAAACATGACTAAAAGTTTTAAAAGTTAAACATGTTGCAGCATCAATTCAATTAGCCAGGCCTATCAATCAAGTCTATGGTTTCATCAAAAATTTAATTCCATCCACACCATTTGTTTGGCCAAGCTGGTCAAGTAAGAGCTGAAATACTGTTTTTCATTAGCAATAATATTTCACCATTATGACACTGAGTGAGCATTTTTGCATGTGATCTTCAAAATAAAATTCTTTGCAGCTTAGACAATATGAGAAAACCACGTCTTTATTAGCTTTCAGGAAGTCTGAGCTGGTGTTGAACAACGAAGTAGGCCATATTTGTTTGTTGTCAATTATTGATGTTGCCACGAAATTCAGGATAATAAAACCTAAACGTAATGTGGTCCAGCTTCCAGGCACTTACTTTTAAAGTAAAAGTTCTAAAACCAATACTTACAATTAAACAAAGATACGGCAATAATAAATTGTTACACATTTTTTTATTTCAAGGCAAATAGAACTTTGGAAATTTAACGTAAACTTAACCCTAACGTAAAATCTAATTTTAAAAGTACTCGGCTTAGACGCCCATCGTCGAATCGTTCGAGAGCCTAGTTTTCAATGGGGGAATTTCCCGAATACAAACACGTATTAACCAATGGCAGTTACATACGTTGCGGTAATTATTTTTATTGTTCTTGCGCATTGCCAATAGGTTTTAAACTGGATCGAGTTGATTGAACCCGAAGCGAAACCAAATCCAGGTATTTGACATCGTTGAACCCGAACGGCTAATGAAGAAACAAAAGTGAAATGTACTGGTAATTTCCAAAACAACTAGGCCTAACGGGTATTATACATATGTTCTTAGGTTAGTCTTGCGCAGTAAAACCAGAAACCAGTGGCGGTTTCTACATTAAAATATTCGCACCGCAAAAAAATTTGGGCTACACAGGCCCTAATTGACTTCAGTCTGCAGTTCTACAGAACCTATTCGCGTGCAGCCGTTGTCGGACACCCAATTTTAACTATTGAGTGGATTGATTGGCCGAACCTGTTAAAAAAACCGTTGATTGGTTCGCTGCCAATAATTTTTTGAAATCTAAACTATATTTTCATTTTAGCATTATTTTGTCAAACCGAAAACAAACCTTTTTTGAAATTGAATACTTCTACATTACATATGTTGTTAAGCTTGATAAGTATATTGGGAGAGCCGATAGGCGATTTACGAACAAAAAAACGAAACAAAGGAAACAGCATGCGGTACGTGACTAAAAACTTAATTCAGTAACAAAAAGTTTTATTCAAACAAAATGCCTAGACGGTCCTGGACCCATTGATTGACTCTTTTGCTGTTAAACTTAGCAAGAAACGCTTTTAAAATCTGTTAATATGGTTAAAACGACAAACAAATCAAGTTACCACTGACATCTCTGAACATGTTTTCAGTTTCAAATTGACTCAATATATGCAACAACTCCGGAAGAGATTTAAAACATTACACATTTAGAACATGCCAGACTAAACCCAAAGCGAACATATCTGCATGAATCTAAGAGGGCCAAACTTTATAGCAACAAAAGATTGTAAGCAAACTTTTGATGAATGCACAAATAAGAGCGAACACCTATGAATTTAACGGTATATTCTTGATACTGAAATATACCTCTACAGAGTTAAAGCCATGACGGCGAACTCAAATCAAAACTATTTTAACCTGGCCTGTGCGAGGGGTGTAATTACATTAGCCACCTGCTAAGCCTTCATATGCGGCCAGCCGTGGGTTAAAAACTAACTCAGTTCGGCGACTTTGAACGTATGGAAGACCCACGCTCACTGATTGAGTCGCAGCATGCATCAGTATGAACGTTTCTGGTATATCCTAAAAACTAATGTGCACTTACGTATAATTTAAAGTTTACGACTAAGGTTGATCTGCGGCTACTTGCCATCCCTGAGGAAATTCGAAGTGCGCCAACCACAAGACAATTTGTGAACAGTTTTACTTCACATTCACTATGCCAAGTGCAACCTTGACTTACAATTCCCATTTCCATTTATATGAATGACTTTTTATTCCCCAATAGCACCTTACATGATTGTGCTGCACCTAAAGCACTCGATGTCGCCTTGTTACAGCTTCTTTTAACCAGCATGAGTTTGTAGTTACAGACTGACCGCTTAGCAGCCTATTATCTATCCTAAATTGTCATACCACCGCTACTAACATGCTTGTATGTGACTAAATAATAAAATCAGTAAATCACCCTCAATTGTTAAAACTCTGCGGTGAACTTTAAATCACTGTGTTGACTTTTTTCAGTATTTGATCACCTTCACAAGTTTTCAACACCAAGATTGCTGTAACTAACAAATTGTTGTTTTAAATAGTGTACCGCTAGCTGATAATTGGAGCAGCTGAATGACTTGGCTGCTTGTCTTTACAGGCTACCCGGCCAGGAAATGATACTTTCTGATGTGTCCATCCGCGTTCCTCCGACAGAGTCGATATCATCGCCTTTTCGATAATTTGTTATTTTTTTCTTTATTTTTATTTATTCATTCTTTTTTATATTATGTGTTTTCTTGTTTGTGTTCCTCTAATAACACTAGTACACTACAGTAGTATACAAATTTCTACAACACAATAGTCCATTATGCGTACTAGTGTTTAAATAATTGCCCTGTACCCCTGGCGGTTAAAACTACCCAGCAGGGTTTCTTTCGGTGCTTTCTTTTTCACCCTCTTTACCTAACACGGGTGGTTATAGTCTCAGGGCCCCTCTGACTGGTCCCACTAACGTTCCCCCACAGTCTTGATTCTCCTTTTGCGCCAAACTCACCCTCCGATGTGAGCCCCCGCTCATAACGCCCTATAATGACGGTGCAGCTGCAGAGCGTTTTTGTGCTCCATAACGTTTTTTCCGTTGCGCAGCTATTTCCAGCTTGGTGATTGTTTTAGTGCAATTGCGTCGCTATGATTTCTTTCATCAAGCGAAAGAAGCTGTCGTGTGCAGCATGCATAACAGGCAGTGGTCGTTGACATTCAACGTCGACGATTCTGTGCAGTGCAGCTGAAATGATTGGCCGCCAGCTCTATCGTGTTTTCGAATTTCACCACTCGCAACCAAGTTTTTCTTGCTGCACTAAAATGCTTGGAAGGCCTAATTCAGTGTCACTCCTTACACAGGCATGGCACACTGTAATTAATTTAGAAGCTCTCCGTTTTGTACTAGTCGTAAATAGAGACTTGTTTGATTGTCTTTGTCACTTCGGGCACTGTTTTTTGAAATCAAATAGTTTGGTTTCGGGTCAATTTAGAGGAGTTAGGACCGAATTAGAATTTTCGGTGAGATGCATTTTTTGGCCGTTTACCATGAACTATAGAAATTCATTGTTTCAATGTAAAAAAAAGGCGCCGCACAGTGGTACCTGTTGTTTTGCATCAGCCAAGCCTTGACTTACAAATGCGAATGGAAACACGAAGAGGTGCTGAATTTGTACATTTCTAGAGACGTAAAATTATAGTGTAAAAAGAAAGTGACGATATTGTGTATGTTCGGTTGTATTCTGTTGTTGTTGTACAGTACACTCTTATGGATAATGGCACAATATGTTCGCCCCAAGTTTAATTGTTAGAACTTTAGAAGTGACATAAAAAAGGCGCAAATGCAAATGAAATGCTACCATTAAAAGTGCGACCGAAGTGTACTGGCCTTATAGCTTAGTACAGTTTTTTTTAATTTTTGTGGTCACAGTGAGTATGACATTTGTGAACGCAATTATGCCAGTAGTACTTTCAGGCAGAAAGGTTCAATCATGTTTATGAGCATGTGCAATTTGCTTACTTTTTATATGTGTCTTTGTTGCTGAGCCTTTACTTGACAAGTTGACATGACCAGCCCAATGTTTTTTTACAAACAGACAGTGTGAGATCATTTAGACAAAGAACTATGACCTTTTAGTGTTTCAAAACAACCTTTCGGACCTTAAGCCAGGACAATGTATGCCGATCATGGTACACCAATGTCTATTGACATCACATCAGTTTGTAACCCTCGGAGCCCCTCAAGCGGGACTACGTACCAACCCACTTCACTCTCACACTCGTCAGATAAACATCCTCGGCGAATGATGGACTCATTCAACATGCTTCGAAAGCGCAGAGAACTCTGTGATGTCACAATCATGGTGGGAACTGTTAAGCTGTTTGCTCACCGTGCAGTTTTGGCTGCTGCATCGCCTTATTTTCATGTAAGTAAAATCTGTTGTATGAAAGTCCTCATCTCTTATAGAAAGTGCACATATCTTTGTTAAGCATACTAAAACTGTTTTAAAGGAAATGTGGAAATTTACTTGATGGTTTAAGTACTTCGGGCCATATATTTTTTAATTACAACACTGTATATCATAGAATTGCAATAAAAACTGTTTTAACTTACTTACATATAGTTTACATCAAATATGTATTGGTTACCTGTAAATGGTTTGTATACTGTTGTATGAAGCACCCCCAGCCATACTATATTCTGCTTTACATGTATTTTTATGCTGTGTAACTTATCAAAATTAGGTGATTGTGGCACAGAGGTGTTTTTTCAGGCTTTTTTCTAATCTATGAATCACTCAGGCCATGTTTACTGTTGAGTTGGCTGAGAGTCATTTGCGGGAGATCGAGATCCGCGACATTGAGGAGCGGGCTATGGAATTGTTAGTGGACTTTGCGTACACATCGCAAATTACAGTGGAGGAAAGCAATGTGCAATCTCTGTTGCCAGCTGCGTGTTTGCTTCAAATGGTTGAGATTCAAGGTGAGATTCCACAGTGTTATATTTGTAAGTTTAATTTTGCCTTGCTATACTATTAGGTTTTGTGTTAAACAAGTATGCATAAGTTTTCAGCCACTGTTAAGATTGACTTTTTAGATGTACCAAACCTATTGTAATGTGCTATCAAGAAGCTTTATTGTTAACCAAGTTGACGCATACTGTGTGAATGATGAAACATAATAGAACTGTAACTATTTGGATGCCAGTGTATTGCATGTACCTATTAGCAGGTGTCAAAACCCTAAATAATGCTAAGCCAAAAGTTTGCTTGAAATTGCAGCTTGTCAGAAAAGCCAAAAATACTCTGACCCCAACAATAGTTTAATGTTATTTGTCTGTAATTTTTGCCTTCTTGTGTGTGTATACAACTTTACATTTGTCATCTGGTTGTTGTGTACTTAACCTGGAATTGGTGGTATACAGAAATCTGCAGTGAGTTTCTCAAAAGGCAACTTGACCCATCGAACTGTCTTGGTATCCGGGCATTTGCTGACACTCATGCCTGCAGAGAGCTACTACGTGTGGCAGACAAATTCACACAAGCCAACTTTCAGGAGGTGTGTATTGTTGTGGGTAAAATACACAACAAAAAGCATAAATGAGAGTGTTGAAAAAATTGCAAATCACATGTTTTTACTCTGTTGACTGTTAGGTCATTTTTTACACTTTACATCCTCTTTAATGTTGGTTGCCTGGATGCATGCATGTAAAATCCAATTTGGCAATTATAACGTAAATTGTTTTCATCTCTTTTGTGTTTGTTGTAATTTTGTTGTTTGTTTAATTGTATCACTTAATGTTAATATTCATTCTACCTGAAGGTAAAAGAAAATGAAGAATTTCGTCTCTTGCCTGTGGAGCAGTTAATAGAGATCATAAGCTCTGATGACCTCAATGTTAGGTCTGAGGAACATGTTTATAAAGCGCTCATGACATGGACTCAACATGATATTGCTGATCGACGACCTTTGCTACCTAAGGTAGACTTACTCTGAAACAGTATTTTTTTTGTGTCTACTGTGTTATGTTGAGAGCAGCTTTGATACTAACAGTTTGACATTACAGCTGTTTTTTTCCTGCAGCTGGGCATAGTAACACTTTCTGGAAAAATTTACTTTTATTGTGGGTTTGAAAGAACAAAAAAGTGTCACTGATCTATTGTTGCATCATACACATGTGAAATTATTGTTTCTGAGCATTTTCACCTGTGCACCAAGTATTAACAGAAGCTAATCTGTGCCTTGCCAAAAAGAACACCTGCAGTTTTGGTCCATCATTGCCATTAATCGGTTGATCACATATGATATAAAAATCTTTGTTGATGTAGGTTTTGCAACATGTTCGCCTCCCGTTGCTTACCCCGAAGTTTCTTGTGGGAGTTGTAAGTGTCGACCCACTCATCCACAATGATGAGCAATGTAGAGATTTGGTGGATGAGGCCAAGAACTACATGTTGCTGCCGCAGGAGCGACCACTAATGCAAGGTCCTAGAACAAGACCACGGCGGCCCATTACAAGAGAAGTTCTCTTTGCTGTTGGTGGTAAGTAACATTTTTGTAAGTTTTTAAAAAGGGTTTGACTTTAAAATTACAAAAAATTAATGTATTTGATTTTGTTTACCTGTGTCACCAAGGTGGCCCAGAGGTTGGCATGACTGCCTTATGCTCACAAGGTTACGAGTAATAATGCTGTTTCAATCGCTTGTGTTTTCTGAACAAGAAACATATGCGGCATAAGCTCTAACCCAGTGGAATCAATGGGTTCAGTCTGTAGGTTTTGACTTCCAAAAAAGTACAAAGCATCACACAATAAAATTGCTAGGAATTGTTTTTTTTTAACTTTTGTGACTGGCTTTTATTTAAATTTTTAAATCAAAATGTTTACTCCAAGTTTAGCTCAAAATCCATTTTGTCGGATTGTAATAAATGGTATGGTTTCCATGTTCGAACAGGTTGGTGTAGCGGTGACGCAATCAGCTCGGTCGAGCGTTACTGCCCCGAGACTCGTGACTGGCGCTTGGTGGCGCCCATGAGCAAGCGGAGATGCGGCGTCGGCGTCGCTGTGCTGGATGACCTGTTGTACGCAGTCGGGGGTCATGACGGGACGTCGTACCTGAACAGTGTTGAAAGGTAAGCAGGATACGGTTGCCAGCCAATCTTTTTTACCCATCATTTATGTTATGTGACGGTTAAAGCGAAAATTTCGTTAATTATTACAGCAATATCAAATAGTGAGATCACGCATAACTATTTTCTGGTTAAAAAATGCGTACTTTACCTACATTGTGTTTGATGACTGTTTTTGTGTGCCTTAAGGTACAAAAGCTTTCATTCTAATAAAACTAAAAACTATATACTGCTAATCCAAGACCCAAGGAGAAGTTTCAACTTTTTGTACAACACATAGTTTCAAATTTTCGGTGTTAAATGTGTATTGCATGTATCGTGTTTAAAATCCCCAGTAAGAACAAAGAAGATACAAGCCAGTACTTGTGTGTAAAACTTTTTTTACGTTTCGAAACGATCATTAGGAAAATGTTTTACTCACAAGTAGTGGCTAACATCTTCTTATTGATAGTATTTAAGCCGTTAACTGTGCTCCTATATTTTTAAAAGCCAATTGCTAGAACATCACCATCGCAAAGCACCACATACCCGTTTTTTCAAGGTTCGACCCCCAGACGAACCAGTGGTCCAGTGACGTAGCACCTACAAGTACGTGTAGAACCAGCGTGGGTGTAGCTGTGCTCGATGGCTACCTGTATGCCGTCGGGGGTCAGGACGGAATGTCTTGTCTCAATATTGTTGAGAGGTGAGATCTTTTGCACGTAGTCCCGCATGCGTTTTTGGAACTTTGCTTTCTAGTGTTTGTTCTCCATCCTCTTATTTGTCTGATTTTTCCATTTTCAGGAACTGACGATGCTAATGTAGGCGAAATATATGTATCTTTTGTACTATGCCGACTGATTCTGTCAGCACTGGTAAACATGGCGACTGTTTCGAGGTTTAGATATTGCTTATCCAGGACATTCTTAGTATCGCACTTATTAGTAATTAACCAACAATTTTTACACTACGTGTCGTTGGCATGCTCACGTATGTTTTGCGGTACAATGTAACTATTTCCAAAACAGCATGTTGGTCCCATGCGTCCTGCAGGTCGTAAGTTGTGCAGGCCTACACTAGTTACAACTCTAAATAAGCTTGAAATGTCGCTTTGTCCCAAAATGAGGGACCAACGGTGCTTGCAAATTGACATTCTTTGACATACAGGTAAACATGCGACTGTTATCCCAGCCTCGCGAAATTCAGTTACGCGGTAAACGTTAAAAACACCGAGAAAATTGGCCCTATACAGTCAAGTTTAGGCAATGATACGAATCGCCGACTCTGTACATTTACTATATCAGTCTTATCGTCTGTTCCAGATACAGTTCAAAGGCGAACCGTTGGATCAAGGTCTGTTCGATGCGCACAAAGCGACTTGGGGTATCGGTGGCAGTTTTAGGGGGCTACTTGTACGCCGTTGGGGGTTCGGACGGTCAGACCCCCTGGAACCTTGTGGAGCGTTATGACCCCAAGGAGAACCGCTGGTCTGATGTTGCCCCAATGAGTACGAGACGAAAACATCTCGGTTGTGCTGTTTATAGGGTAAGTAGTGGTGACTAGGGATGTTTATAGTAGAATAGCTGACTATTCTAGAACAATTTCGATTCCAGAACACCGAATCCAAGTTTTATATTAGTTTTGACAAAATAAAATTTAAAATGGTATTGGGTAAGTAATGGTAAACTTGGGATGTCCATAGTAGAATAGCTGTTTCGAATTTAGAATATCGAGTCCAAGTTTTTCACAGGACATGCTGTACGCTGTCGGGGGCCGGGACGACACGACAGAGCTGAACACGGTGGAGAAATACAACCCGAACACCAATGCATGGAGCACAGTGGTGGCCATGAACTCCCGGAGAAGCGGAGTGAGTTGGATCGACTAGGAATTTCACTATTTTGAGCAAAATGCATCTGCGGGATTACTAGGCTTCAGTATTGTAAACAATTATTAAACCAGAGTCAAGTTGAGGCGTTTACCATGGAAGTCCGAATTTTGCTGCCTAGTGACTCCAGTGTTAAGACTCAAGCCTAGTCCAAACCATCGCGATCAATAAAGTTTATGTCCGCCATTAATCGATTTAGGTATAGGACATGGTACTGCAGTAATGGTAACGTTTTGTGCAAAAAAACATGTGACTTTGGGCAAAATATGTCCATGACACAAAGACAAATTCTGCAAAGCCCTTTATGGGGCTACCAAGAGGTTTGTAGTATAGTTTGTGAGTTGGATGAAGGCGAGTACGTGCTGGATGTTAAGCCATGTCCTTGAACTTAAACTGACTCGAATCGAGTCCTCGACCGAGTCATTACTGCACTAATATACTCGTACATGTACAACCTGTTGCCGGCAGACATTGTGTAAACTCCCGTCGAATGTTAACTAACCTGATGTAGACGTTGAAACGTCTGTACGACAAAAATACTTTTTTAGACAGTAAAATAAACGAGTTTTGTCTTTAGGTGGGTCTGGCTGTGGTGAATGGGCAATTGATGGCGGTTGGAGGTTTTGACGGTACCAGCTACCTCAAGACCATTGAAATCTACACGCCGGAAGCAAACACGTGGCGCATGTACGACGGAATGCACTACCGACGTTTGGGCGGGGGCGTGGGGGTGATAAGGCTCCCCCAAACGTGACGAGCTCCTCCCAGCGGGTCGATCCCTGTTTGAAGTTCCGTATTTTTGGCTCAGGATTAGGACAGTGCAATAAAACATGTGGTTTTATGAAGCATAGGGAACTCCGCAGAGCCTGAAGCTTATCTGTATGAGTTTGAGTTTCCCGGCGGAGACGGAGAATCATGAGGTGCATCTCATCAGTGACTATCCTCCGTCCCTGGTCATAAATCGTGAGCATTACTGGCAAAAAAGGTGAAGGAAAAATCGCACAAGCTTCCAGATTTAAAAACCTTGTGGTTTGTTAGGTTAAGAATTCTTTCGGTAAATATTTCGTTCATTTTCGCTATTGTTTTTTACTGTTGCGCGATGGGTCACAGTTTAAATGACAAATAGCTTTAGTGCGCGTAAACTGGTTTCGCTGAGGGTAGAGATAGCTACAGGTCCTATTCTGTTCATTACCTTGGAAAAGCGAATTCATTTTTTCGCGCATGGTTAACGACAGGTGGCCTTTTCTATGGTTACTCACAACCAAATCGATGAAAATACACACAAGGTATGTTGCCCTCCGTTTTATCCTTTCTCGGAACATGTGGCATGGTATCGGCGCAACTCTTAGCGTTATGTTATCATTTTTTGCCTGATACTAAGAGAATCTTTCGTGTGACAACGTTACGATTTATATTTGCTTGCAACTTGCACCAAAGGCCTCGTTGTGCAAAAGAAATCCAAAGTACTATTTTTGTGTACAGTTTGCTGGTGCGCCTTCGCTAGTATTACTTTGATTGTTTCGTGGTACAATGTCAGACTCTGAAAGAGGTTTAATGACAACATGGTTCATAGGGATCAACCGAATCTGCTGTGTACGCCTTTGTACAGAACATCCCGTGGTATTACTTTTGGCTGGGCCGTACATGCTAAACAAGATTTTATAACGTCGCTTGTAGAGATGTTCAAAGTATAATAGCTTGCTGTTCTAGAATAGTTGTTTCGAAAAATCCAAGTCTTAGTACACCACAAAAGTACAACTAAAACGAGTTGCTCTTTCAACCTCGCATCTAAATTTTTGATAAGGTTACAGAAAATCATACCTCGTTGTTATACTTTCGTTACTGGTTGCCGCTTGTGTTGTTGGTATTTATTGTCACGTGCAACGAGCGACTGTGGGTTAGTTTCAAAGGGAAAGAAAAGACACCGTTGTATGCGCGCTGTTGCGGGCCTGTGAATGCCGCTCGCATCAGTGCAGACGAATTGCGCAAGCTCGTTTACACACCGTTTTGGGGTGCAATACCGGTTTCAATTACCCGATACAAATTGCAAATTTGGATTCGAATCTGCCTGGATTCGAATTCTTGGGACTCGATATTGTACTTTAAACATCATACTGCGGTGGACAAGTTTTCTGACATTAGCGTGGTACGGTTCATTCTACACACTAGTAGTTCTTGAAGAGGGGTCTGGTCCTTAGACCGCGAAACGTCTTTAGTATCGCTTCGTCGATGCTATATCGCGGCTGATAATACCTTCAGACTGTAACTGTCATGTGCAGCGTTGATTACGCCCTCTCTGGTATTGTTGATATGTGACATCTCAAGTAACAAAAACGTGATGGGACGACGCACAAAGCAAAAGGAATCTACGTTTGCACAAATCTCGTTGAAAACTTGCAAATGCAAACCGCTTTTTAAAAATACCACCTCGATGTTATTGTTGTCATGGTTCAATCACTGAATCAGCGCTGTAGACGCTGTAGGTTTATTAAATATTAGCCACACTATAGCGACGTGTTTCGTCAATTGGGAAACCCAAAAGACAAACAAAACCAAACCTTCAAACACATGTTTGCCAGAGCAGGCGTTTAAATCATTCGCAAAGTAAAGAAAATTGAAAGCGGCTAGTTGAACAAAACCTGTCTGGCGCAACTGTTTTTAAATCATAAACAAGTCAGTTTGATCCGTAAAATTGGGTTATTTTGAAGAAAATGTTTTGTGTTGATGACGTTACATTGATCGGCGACAGTTATGACGTCACAATACAGATTTTTTTTATGTTACAAATAATGAGTTACCTTTCGGCTGAGACAGTCTTAAGACTGTTGCGTGATCACTTGACGATTGCAAAAGTATTTTTAAACTGCTAGGATTGTTTAATTGCTACAGCAGCAAACAGCTTTGATCCTGCTTTAAGTGTCTCAACCAGGGTTCATCCCTATTTGATAAAATATGGCCGTATGATTTTTTATTGAAACAATCGAATCAATATTTCAGATTTGGGCAAATAAATAGAAGTCCCCCAAACAAAATTTTCGGGGGATGTCCCCCACGTCCCCCGGGATTTGCGACCGTGACAACAGCGATTGTTGAAATGTTCGCAATACAATGTATAATACACTACACAAGCTCTTTGGGAGCTACCTTATCAAATATCATTCTTTCTTTGTCACTTCGTGCGTACACAACAATAGTATTTTGATACGCTGTTTCGTCAGCGCCGGTCAATCAGTTGCAACACTCCCGGTCGACTGTTACAAAGAATCTCTTGTTAAACCCAGTGTTTCATACCGGAACGGAACGAAAAGAAATAACGTTATTCGGTCTGGGCAATTTATTTATTTCGGTATTTCGTTTCGGTACCGATATTTTTATTTCGTTCCGGTCGGACCGAAACAAAATTATAACGGTATTTTTTCGGTATTTCGGTCTGTGTTTCTTGTCAAATCTCATTAACTGTAGTGTAAACAAGCTCTCAACCGAACAAAGTAAGCAAGTTGCAACACGAAAAGGTTGTTGTTTGGTGGTTATTACGTCACATAACATTTAACATCAATGATCAACAGAAATAAATACTTACGTCGCGATTATGGGTCAGCCTGCGCGCTGTTGCGACATGAATCATTTGACGAAAGCGAAGTTTGCAGAAAGGGGTTTCCCATTTCAATGGTGTGGCGCAAGCTTACCTGTTGTTCACGTTTATATGAGTGACTTTCAAATGGAAAGGCGCATTTGTATTACGTTCGCTCAGACACAAGTTCTAAAACAGTTGACTTCAGCCCTACAATGACGTGCAGTATTGATGAGGCGGCAGAAGAGTTTTGTGGTGTGATATCAGACAGTGTCCCAATGCCTGAACTGTGGGATATTGACAAGTTGGGTGGTCAGTTGGAAGAAAAAATTGCGGAAAGAGTTCGAAAAATCAAAGAAAAGAGAAAAAAACAAATAACATTTTCGAAACTAAATTACAAATCCTTCGATGTTTCTGAGGCCAACGGAAACTTGCTGGTCCGACAAATTATTGCAGTTTTTAGCGACGGGGAAATTTATACACCGGGCATGGGTATTGTGTTGACGATTGATAACAAACCAGATGCAGTAATTGTGGTGATAAAGAGAGGTCGGCCAGAAATTTTCAGCACACCCATGGACGGTGACAAACGCAAAATGTACTGGGATAAACTATTTTGCGATGAAATGTGTAAAGTGTGGAGAGAACAGGGATTAACAAATTATGAGCCAACTGACATCGAAACTACGCGCAAAGAATTCGGTGAAGTTTTTTCACAGCTCTGGTCAACTCCATTCGGTGAAATGGACGCGGTGGACCGCCATGTTTTGTTCGGTCTGGTGTTTGAAATGGCCAAACCATACATGCCCCATCACTGGAACCACAAAGACATCAAGCACATACCAAACGCTGCATGCATTAAAATGGCAGTTGAAATCGGACAGACAGGACGTTTGGAACAAGTTTTTGGGTCCCGTAGAGGGCCAAACAAACGCACAGCAACCGAAGATGGTCAAGACTCAACCGAATATATTCCTAAACATGAACTACGACTTCGAGAAGCAAAAGGTTTAATCAAAACGTGAGTCACCATTCTTCACAATTAGCGTTACAGTAACTATACCGAACTATTTATGTTCAAAGTCGTAGAAATTTTATTCCACATTTGATTTGAGTTAAAAACAAGAGTTTTTATTCACAATATATAAAGAACTACTTTAAAGAACGATATATTTAACCAAACCTATGTAGCTCAACTGCGCATGCTAAAAATTTAATAATTACCACAATAGTTTGCTGTAAATTTAACATTAAACCGTTGACTGATGATTAGTTGGTGGCAAATGATTCATGTAATTTTATTGTGCAGATATCTTGGTGGTGAAGATGAGGAAAACTTTCCCCGGGCAAGCGTGACAGCAAAGGTGGAAGAAATAAGGAATTTTTTTGCCCTGAAAGAGTGAACATTTTATTAAGTGCACTTTTGTACATACATAAATTTTCTGAAAATTCAAAACAATGTATATGTTCCAAACCGTTGAATAATGATTTTTTGATTCCTTGAATGTTTGGTAAACAAACCCGCAGTTTATTAATCAGTCGCTACACTAGGTTTTGATGGCAGTGCGGCACGGTACGTACTGCGTTGTGCGTACCACGCACTTTGTTGCAAGGGGGAACCGTACTGTATCTGTTGATTATTTTTGTTGCGTATCTTACCTTACCAACGTACCGTACCGTATTGCCCTCTTTGGCCTCAACTGCAATACAACCAAAGACCTGGGGACGAAAAACGCTTTATACTCTTCCCTTTCGAACTTACATTCCTTTCTTTCTTGTAAATAAGGAATTTATGTTTTTGCATCATATTCACACCTTTGTTTCGTTTTCAACCGAACTTAATTATCAGTGAATCAGCAAAAACAGATGCATTCGTTTGTGTCGCTTTGTACGAATTCAGTGGGGGCAAGGTATATTATATTAGATGGTTTTCTGACTGTTTGTATAGACTTTTAGAGATACGATCGACCTTATTTCCTGTCACTACTCGGTTTCACTGCATAAGTTATGTCAATATGAGATGAGGCAGTTTTGACTTGACGGTTCCCGGCCTTTCATGCAAAACGCATCCTGTAAACGTTTTATCACGAAAGCAAATAGGTGGCGCATGTACGACGTAATGCTCTACCGACGTTTGGGGGGGAGCGTGGGGGTAGTAAGGCCCCCCAAACATGACGAAACCCTCCCCGCAGGTCGATCCCTGTTTGAAGTTCCGCACTTAAGGTCAGGATTAGGACAGTGCAATAAATCACGCGGTTTTAGTAAGCGTTGGAAACTTCGCGAAGCTATGAACTTTCTCAGCAGGTTTTGCCTTCCAAGTGGAGACGGAGAATCATGAGGGGCAACTTGTGATTGACTTCCTTCAGTGCCTGGTCACACCAAATCCGTGTGCACTACTGACGAAAAAGTGAAGTTTGTGTCAAGCAGTTTACGGTGGAAAAATCGCACAAATATCCAGTTTGAAAAGCCTTATGGTTTGTTGCGCTGAGGATTCTCGCGGTAAATATTTCGTTTATTTTCGCTAATGTCGTTTATTGTTACGCGGTGGATAACACTCTGAATTACAAATAGGTTTAATGTAAGTAAACTGGTTTCACTGAGGAGTAATATATATTTTTATCCAGCAAAATTAGTTCGTAATCACGAAGATTCCCCTGCTGAATTCCTGTGTAAACCAGTTACAGTTCCGATTCGGTTCATCAACTTACAAAAGCGAGTTCATTTATCTGTTGTTTTTCTTTTTCGCTCTTGGTTGTAAGATAACACACATACACATGTGTTTGGCCTTTTATGCCTTCTCGGAACTTGTGGCATTGTAAAGACGCGTCTCCGAAGTCATAGGTTATCAAAATGCCTGATACTAAGGCAGTGGTTCCCAACCTTTTTTGGTACATTTCTCCCTGTTTTTTTCCATACTTATCATTCTTCCACCACTAGACAAAAAGTAATATTACGTAATTATGAACGGTTTGAAACCACTGGTCTACTCGAAACGAAACAGTAACCTTTTTACGAATTGCTTAACTTTAAAAGTGGAAATCCCCTGATAGACTCATAGAATTCCTACCCGATTGGAAACTACTGTACTAAGAGAATAATGTGACAACGTTACGCTTCGTATTTGCTTGCAACTGGAACCAAGGGTCCTGTTTTGCAAA
The DNA here is from genome assembly GCA_008931825.1 of Phallusia fumigata. Classification (NCBI taxonomy): domain Eukaryota; kingdom Metazoa; phylum Chordata; class Ascidiacea; order Phlebobranchia; family Ascidiidae; genus Phallusia; species Phallusia fumigata. The sequence goes on along the minus strand of QXVZ01019990.1, from coordinate 14,271 downwards.
AGGAATCCAAAGTGCTGTTTTTATGTACTTAGTTCGCTGGTGCTCTTGGTATATCACTCTGCTTGTTTCGTGGTACTGTGTCAGACTCTGAAAGGTTTAAAAACAACATGGTTCATAGGCACCAACCGAAACTGTGTTGTGTACGACTGTATGCCGAACAGCCCCCGGTGACACTTATGACCGTAATCTTGCCAAGCAAGATTGTATAACGTCACATATGCATGCTAGGTGTACATGCCGCAGCCAAGGCACTAAACAACTTTTACTGCTATGGAAAAATATGACCGTAATCTTGCCAAGCAAGATTGTATAACGTCACATATGCATGCTAGGTGTACATGCCGCAGCCAAGGCACTAAACATCTTTTACTGCTATGGAAAAAATTATTGGTAAAGATCTTAAAACCTTTGCAGGTAATATTTGTGCAGATGACGCCACATCGATAGGCGGCAGTTCTGACGTCACAATACAGATTTTTATGGTACAAATAATGGATTCCCTTTCGACTGAGGCAGCCCTATATCTGTTGTGCGGTCACTTACCTGTTGCAACAGTGTTTTATTGAACTGTTAAAATCAATTTATTGCTGCAGCTAGCACCTTTGATTTCGCTTCAAATACAGAAACCAGATTTTCAGTTCATTTTTTTCAAATAAAATATAGCTATATCATTTTTATTGAAACAATGAAAAAGTGTTTTGGTGGGACAGACTAATAGAAGTCTCCCAAACCAACATTTTTGGGGGATTTCCCTTCCCCGTCCCCTGGGATTTGCGCCCATGACAAAAGCGATTGTTAAAATGTTTTCATTACATTACAATTCACATTACACAAGCTACGTTATCAAATACCTTTCTTGCTTTGTGATTTTACGTGTACATAAAAATAGTAATTTGATATGCTGTTTCGTCACCGTCCGTCGAAAGTAAATGTCACAGAAAAGTGTTCCCCCTTTCAATGATATGTTGCAATCTACCTGTTGTTCACGTATATATAAGTGACTTCTCAAGTGAAAAGACGCATTTGTATTACGTTTGCTGTCAAGTTGTAAAACAGTTGACAAATTGTGAAATAGTTGACTTCAGCCTTATACAATGACGTGCAGTATTGATGAGGCGACTGAAGAGTTTTGTGGTGTGATATCAGACAATGTCCGAAAGCTTGGTCTGTGGAATATGGACAAGTTGGGTGGTCAGTTGGAAGAAAAAATTGTGGATAGAATCCGAGTAATTAAGACAAAAATAAGAAAGCAAATAACATTTTCCAAACTCACTTACAAATCTTTTGATGTCTCTGAGACCAGTGGAAACTTGCTTGTCCGACAAATTATTGCGATTTTCAGCGACAAAGAAATTTATAAACCGGGAATGGTTATTGTGTTAACGATCAATAACAAACCAGATGCAGCATATTTTGTGTTTAATACAAGTAGGCCAGAAACCTTTACCGCACCCAAGAAGTGTGACGAACGCAAACCGTACTGGGATAAATTATTTTCTGATAGCATGTGTAAAGCTTGGAGAGAACAGGGATTACCAGAATATGAGCCGACTGACGTCGAAACTAAGCGCGAAAAATTCGGTGAAGTTTTTTCACAGCTCTGGTCAACTCCATTCGGTAAAATGGACGCGGTGGACCGCCATGTGTTGTATGGCTTGGCGTGCGAAATGGCCAAACCATACATGCCATTTCATTGGGACCACGATGACGTCAAGCACTTACCAAATGCTGCGTGCATCAAAATTGCGATTCAAATCGGACAGACAGGGTGTTTGGAACGAGTTATCGGGTCTCGTCAAAGACCAAACAAACGCGCAGCACCCGAAGCTGGTCAAGATTTACCTAATGCCACTAATGAAAACCTTTCAAAACACGAACGGCGACTTCGAGAAGCAAAAGGTTTGATCAAAACGTAAGTCACCTATGTTCTTCACGATTTGCTTTGCCGTAACTACCGCAGTCGTAGAAATGTATGACATTGTTGATCCACTGTTTTGCGTTGGAAAAAAAATTATTTATAATATGTGAAAAATTTATCTTGTGAGGAATGATATAGTTACCTAAACACACGTGGTTCAGCTGTGTATGCTAAAATGTAAATATTATTTATCTGCCACAACAGTTTGCCTATACTTTTGACATAAACCGTAGCAAATGATTCATGTAATTGTATTGTTCAGATATCTTGGTGGCAGTGATGAGGAAAACTTCCCCTGCGCAAGCGTGAAAGCAAAGGTGGAAGAAATTAGAAACTTTTTCGCTCTGACAGAATAGACTCATCAGTGAACATTTTTTACGAGCACTTTAATAGGCTTACATACATGTTATGAATGGGTTACCATCGATTTGGCATCAAACATAAGGACGACTGGAAAAAATATAGGTTTTACCACAATTGCATGCGTCGCAGTGTACGAAGCAATCAGCGTTCGGACTTCATTTACTTCTGACAAATGCTTTCGCGTAGTCGTTACAAAAATTGTTTTGCATTTGCTCATTTTCATTTAGTTTGTGCCTAAACTTCCTGCAAATTAGCCTTCAATACAAAGCAAGCTTACATTTGTGTGGTGATTGACCTTGGTTTGTTTCATGATGTCACAAAGCTTATGGTAGCAAAAGTACTGCGATGGGATGTAAAGAGTTTCCATTAGATATTGTTAAACCTAAGCCAAAAAACATTTTTTAGAAACAAGGACAATAATATATTTTGTAAGACGTTGGTGTTCAGAACAAGGACAAATCGTAGAAATAAGGACGATATGATACCTCTGTTTCTAACAAACATTTGATTCCATGGGTGCCATGTTTGTTTTTGTCAAATCTGCAGTTTTATTAATCAGTCGCTACAGTTTCATTGGTATCAGTAGCAACATTGAAGTTAGAAAACATAACATTATTTGTACCCACATTGTCGAGGCCGCGTCCCCCACGCTCAAGAACGAAGCCGCAACACTGGTTACGAGATCTCACACGGGAAAGTCCCGTTTTAGCTCTGTATAAAAGGATTGGAATAGGATATCGGAACGTACCCTAGCTGTCTGATTGAAACATTGTTGTTTGATTTAAACCTCAGTGAGACCAGTTGTTTTGAAACAGTGTTTCGACAACCTTTTTATAGCCAGGGATGGCAGTACGGTACGTACTGAGTAGTGTGTACCACGTACCTCACAGCTAAGGGCGTACCGCACATTTTGAGGATTTTTGTCGCATTTCGTACCGCACTGCCATCCTTGGCCACAGCCGCAAAACAACTCAAGACCAAAGCGAAACATGCTAACCTTCTTTTTTATTCATTAGTACAAACACATGCAGTTGACTCCTGATAAAAAGCATGTCATGCAGCGGCTTTGGAACAACAAAAGAAAGTAGCCAGTGCAAAAAAGCAGAAAAAACATTATCACATTGTACTGTTTAACCACTTTTACTTCGCAGTAAACTACAGTTCATAAAACAGTGATGTAATTTAGGTGCCGGAGGTCTTTCGGGCACAAAAAAACCTCCATACTCTTCCTTTCTTTGTAAAAAAGGAATTCATGACTATTTTGCGTCATGTGCTTCTTTGTTTCGTCACAAGTGTTTTCAACACAAGATAATTGTCTGTAATCAGTTGAAACGGATGTATTTTTTTTCACTACTTAGTTTGCGTTGCATACCCATGAAGTTATGTCAGCATGAGATGAGGCCGTTTTGACTTGACAGGCCCAAACCTCTTTGTACAAAATATAACGTCACCTTAGGGGGAGGGTGCAGGGGTCGCTACGACATTTTATCACGTTATAAAACTGTGAACTGCCGATAAAATCGGTAAGAAGTGTTGGCAACAAGCGTGGTGCACTGAGCAGAGAAGGTTTGCCGAAGGGCAAGACATAATGTAGTGTAAAGTTACAGAAACAGTGGTTGTGCGCCATCTATCGAACACGGATTAGTATAAAAACATATCAGTGCCCCAGAAGGTTTGCTGTCAGTTTAAAATAAATTTACATTAATTTTTCAATAACTAGTTACTTCACACTAAAACGAAAAAGTTGGGTAAATCGCATTTTTAACATAATTTGCAAATTGCATTAAATTGCTCAATTTACTCCGAACTTTACCACCCACCGAAATTACGTTTCGATCCACCAAGTGATAGAGATTAACACTCGAGAGCTTTCAATGTATCTTGCTATTGTGACGTAACACGTAAAGTTAAAATCCGGCGCGTTCCAAAAGGTCTGCCCCGTTGAAGTCAAAATCATGTTAATCTGCTAGAAATACTTTACACAGCAAGGCAATCGGAGGAAAAGTTGCGTTCGGGCACAGTAGATTTTAGCGAGGTAAGTTGCCTAAGTTTTGTTGACGGTTAGACTCCCAGATCTAAGTCGCTGGCCTACACAAAGTCAAAAAATGTTGGCTGAACATACCCTTTGTTGACAATGCTTGTGAAATTGTGTCAAATATTTTTGGTCATGTTCAGTCGCGCCTTAGAACAAGGAAATCCTAATTGTTTGATGCGTACAAACAGAATCTTGTGGTGTTTTGAAAACATGCGCCTTTAGTTATCACTTGGCGACAAAACAGACCCCGCAAAAGACAGTCGGCGTGTTTTTTGTTTTACTACTGTTTATGAGTGCAAGTAGTTTAACAGCTATGCCTGAAAAATGCAACCAAGTAGTGAAAACAAAACTATACCGGTGTATCAATGTTATACTTGTAGCTGATGTCAGATAAAGTTAGGTGCTTGTGCATTTTGTAAACTTCAGAGAAACATTCTTGAAAAATGGATTTAATATGTAGGGAAATTATGGCAGATGAGCGCGTTATACGTGCCAAGAAGGACATTACGTTGCTAAAGGACCGTCGCGTGTTGACTAATTTGCTGTGCTTGGAGGGTCGCTATAACGTCTCTACCAACTACTTTGAAAGCATACAAACTGAAGTTAAATCTCACATGAGATACACATTGGTGCTCTGGATGATGGAAGTCTGTGACGAGCTGCGTTGTGAAGAAGATGTTTTTCCACTTGCAGTGAACCACGTGGATCGGTTCTTATGCACACAGGCAATACCAAAAGCACAACTCCAAACTTTGGGTGCTTGTTGTATGCTAGTTGCGTCCAAAGTGAAGGAAACACTACCTCTTACAACTGGTGTGTTGTCCAGGCACACAGCTTTATCTGTGTCCGTGCAAGATATTGTCAACATGGAAGAGATACTGCTGACAAAGTTGAACTACGACGTGTTGTCTGTGACGCCTGTTGATTTCATAATGCAGATCCTATACAGCCTTAAAGCACCAGAACAGGAATGGTTTGATTTGCGAAGAAATGCTTGTGCCTACGTGGATCTGTGCTGCTTAAAGTTTAAATTTTGTGCTTACTACTCATCTACTTTATCTGCATGCTGTGTTGCTGCAGCTATTCTAAATGTTGTTGAACTTGACAGTACATCCCTAAGTATGTCAAAGGAGGATTTAATCTCCAAACTGCACGATATTGTACAGGTAGACTTGGAAACGCTGCAACAGTGTCTTGAGCTGATCCAAGCAGAATATGCTTTGCTTCTAGAATCAACTGATTAAAACTTCAGCTTATCTGAGTTATATTTCTTTTTTAGTTCTTACAAAACATTTCGTTTTCATTTGCAATACTTGCTGCTGGTGTAATTGATTTTTAGGTCGTATTTTCTATTCTTTCTTGTTCTTCACGTTCCACATGCTGAGGGTGTAACAGTTTTCAATCACTTCGTTCAATATAACTTGCATGCTATAAAAAAAACTTGCATAAGATAAATGCCAATGAGAATTAAGGTAAAAAGTTCTGGCCGATTTTGTCCATGAGAGGGTCGTGCAAATTAGACTTACTACTAGCACCAAACTGCAAGTTCTTTTTTCAAGATTTTTTAAATTACTTCAATATTTCTCACATTGCTTTCAGGTTTGAAACTGACATCAATTTGAACATAGTTGGTACTAATTTGAACATAGATGCATAAGTGTTTAGGATTTCTGCAACAAATGGCCTCAGTTTTGTCAGAAAACCCCGTGGGAACAAACAACTCTGACTGGATGTTACATGAGCCCACAACAAATTCATTCTCGTCAAAATGCTCAAATACAAATCATCTGTTTGCGAGCATCGGTAAAGAGGCTCTTTGCTCCTTGCTAAGGTTGATTGCACTTTCTTTGTTTGTAACCTTTCGGTGAACTATACTGTTCGACAATTACGAAACAAAACGCGGGTTCCTTTGCATCTGACTGGTACATGTTGCAATAGTGGTGGCATTTTACCTTGTCAGCAGTTTTGCGACTCGCCGAACAAGTTGTAAACTGTAACCGTGCGTTTTGTTTTCCGAATGTCAGGTTTAAATCAGTAGTATTGTTGTATAATATCATGGTGGACAAACCAAGGCAGTCAATGATGGTAAGTGTGTCTTCAGTTTTTGATTTTAATTGTAACAAGCTCAGAAAACGAATGTTTTCATTTTAGCACACTGTACCTTTTAGCGCATTTTTAAGCGAACATATGTTTAGAATTGCTGACATTACATGTATTTTCAAAAAAAAAAAACTGTTTTATGTGAACCTTTCTTTTGCAACAGGAGATGTTGGAAAGCGACGAAGATGTGGTGGATTACATCCTTGAGTTAGAAGGAAAATCCAATGAAAACGGGCAAATGTATGTAGTACACGTAAAGCGTGAATAGTGGTGCAAAATATTCTTGACATAGACTCTTGCTTAGAAATTGATTAGATTTGTTTAACATGAATTTCAATTTCATATCTGACTTGCATTCTTGAAAAAGTGACTTTGCCTGAAATTGATTTCTACATGCGAGGGCGACTCGAGTTGCGCGGTTAAACGGTAAGGTCACCTTCGGAGCGCCTGGCAACGCAAAATGGCGGAGTGGTTAAAAGAGACAAAGCAGACTGCGCTGGTCGCCGAATTGTTCGAACATCGCAAGCGCGAAGTGCGCTGGCTAACGTTTTACGAGCTCATTGTGACGCGACATTGGTACTGGTGTGGAAGAAACAAACGCTGTTTTTCTCTTCAAGCTTGCTCTCGGCTTATTTGATTTCATCTACACAACACGTGGAAAGCCTATTCGCGAGATCGTGTTGCCCGCGAGGATATACAATACGGCCCGTGTCTTGCATGTAGTGTAACCTGCCTTGCTTTATTGACTATGTGTTTTGCTTCAAACACAAGTGAAATAATCTGCATAATTTTAATTTAGTGAGAGAGGTAGGTGGAGAATCATTTCAAACAAAATTGATTAGGCAGTGATTACTGCCATGTAAAAGTTAATGAAAGCTGTTGCTTTTTAAAAAGTTTGTTGGCAAACTAACATGCAAACTAGTTTCCATTTTTTAACCCCACTAATCAATTTCACCACTCCTTTTCCTTCAAGAAACACTTACAAAATGCTGTTTTTGTTTTAGATCAGAATGTTACCTGTTTGCTTTTGAAAAAGATCCGCTTTTGAAAACCTATTTAATATAAATCTGCAACAGCAGAACTTTGTGTTGCAGGTACAACGACACATACAATATTGCATGTCAAGCTCCACAGTGTTTGCATACAAATCTGCAGGAACCTCTACAAGTTCAAATGCATTCGTCATTTGGTGATGGTGATGACATTGATCCCAATGCTAACATTGGTACGACAAATTTAAATTTAACTTATTACAACTTGTTACAATACATTAAGAAAAAAGATTTGGTTGCGATTTTGATATGTGCCAGAGATGGAATGATTAACTAGTGAAGTTCTTCAGTGATATTGCTTTCTGTAATCTAGATCCGTATTTAGTCAAAAGTGATGCTTTTTGCCTGAGTAAAATAGACTGAAAATATATCGATGCACCAAAACACTTAACTTTTAAAATGACAATGGGCCAGTCGCCCAGAACAAAGTAAATCTTGTTTCAACTTTTTGGTAAATTAAGTAAATGTTTGTGATGTTCAAAATTGTTTTTGCCGAACAAGAGGGTCGCATTGAAAGACCTGTTGCTAGTGCGCCTTTTCTTTGTCGTATCAGTGTAGTTTATTCTGTCATGTTTGTAATGTAGACGAGCTTCCGTTCACCACAGCCATCACAAGCGACGGATGTGAAGAGAACATGGTACCGTCTATGTGTTACAACCCGTTTGCCCTTGACGTTTTTGAGACAAAAGGTGAAAGCAGCTGTAGAAAACTCGACTTTGAGGCAGCTTTTAAGGAAGTGGAAAGTGCGAATGAACAGACTAGCATTCCTGGGTAAAGTTGTTTGTTGAAATGTTTGATGTTGTGCGTTTAATATACCGTCAAATCAAACAGCACTAGCTTAACATTTTAAATACCTTGTTTACTAATCGAACGAACTTCACAACTGATTTTCTTTCAAACCCAGTACAGAAGCTCCCTTAGCTGGTCCCACCAACGTCTCCCTAACCAGTCGCATATGTTAAAATGTGACATAACTCATTTATGTAGGCCCCCGTCACACAACGCCTTGCATTGACAGTGTAGCTGCATCGCGTTCAACCCGGATCCACCGATTGTCCCTTTAATTTCGCCCCTCCCCATAAGTCCCAAATTTGAGCAACTATCTCCGACTTAGTTAATATTTTCCTGCTACTGTCGTCGTAATGTCTTTCATCATACTTAATAAACTCAACTTAACGTTTATACATATCCAGTTAAGCCAAAATGGCGTATTTTGCGTGATGTCATTTTACTGCAGATCATCACAAACAAATGACGTCACGGAGATAGCAGGAAGTTCCTGGTCAAAGTATCCCTCAAACTTGACACCACAGCCACTACAGCGCTTGGAACAACAGAATCAATACAGCCAAGTACAACAAACGCAACAAAATATGTTTCAGCAGCAGTTTGACTCAGTCCATAGGCAACACCAACCACAAATACAGCATCCTTACCGGTTTATGACTCCTTGGAATAACAGCTACGAAACTTACAGCATTCAGCAACCCACAGGTATTATGATTTTGTTAAGCTAGTTTTAAAATCGTTTTACACGAATAGTTTGACCTTAATCGACTCGAAATTAGCATTTTCAATGTTTCAACCTACTACTCGGCTCCCTAATTAACAGAACTCTAGTTTCGTTGGAAGACGTTACTCAACTTCCAAGCACTGTCTCTTAAAAACTCTGTCGTCTGACTTTGGTACCTTTTGGTAACACAGCTATGAAAGACCAATAAACGCTGGCGCATAGTTTGTGACAAGATGGGTGGTAAACTTAAAAGTCCAGTTCGTTAACTGGCGGGCGTTTTTTGCTGCATCATATAGTTTGTTTACATATTGTGCAAGATTTGCCTATAGGCAGCAATGAATACCTTAGCAACACAAGAGACAGACTTAAAGAGCAGCGTAACTAAAAACATAACTGCCAGAGTGCTTGATGGCAACAGCGTTTATTGAAACGTTTTCAATACAATAGATTCACTGTGTGCAAGTTTTTTGGCAGTTTTAACTTATAAAATACCTTTTTTTACGACAAAATGTTTCGATTAAACAGCCTCGTGTTACGCAACTGGCGGCCCAAGTTGTCAACCTCCACCTCAGCTGTTTGCACCAAAACAAGTTTTAGTCAACCCAATCCACGCCTCTGTTATACCAACTACAAACGTCACAACTCTTGCAAGGTACAATAAACTTCAGACAATGTCTAAAGTCACTAATGCACAATGTGTTTCTAATGTAATAAGATTTTGTCGAATATCCCTGCCTTAAACCTGCTGGGACTGTTTTTGTTGATACAAAGTAAACTTTAATTTTTGGGGTTTTGTAAAGTAAACATTGATGTAAAACTTCTTTTTGCCATACTATGAGGTCGGTATCTGTTGGTGCGTCTTTTTTACTTCACCAAACATGCGGTTAACCTTTCGGCATTAGGATTCTGTTGTTTTTGGCATGTAGATTCTTGCCTGATGTGCCAGAAAAGACAAGGAAGCCACTTGCCAAACGCCCACCTATACTGCGGAGGCAAAAAGAGTTTGTTAAGTTAAAAACTTTACCGATACGTTACCGAGGCTTCAAAGATTCTTTCAAACTGCTTGGACGGCGCTGGACGAGGGTCTCCTGTGTACGAATTCGCAACCCGACTCAGGTAATACACCACGTTATGTTTGAATTTGAGAAATCATCGCAGAACAGTATTACCAACAAATTCTTGGATGGTTGGAGATGACTTAAACTGTTGGCATACAAGCTTTTCTACCTACAGCTCTTCAAAACGTAGTAAAGCAAAGTTTTTCAATCTGGTTGCCTAAATGGGCCTAAGTTGTTTTGAGTATAAAATTAAACATGTGGTACCTTGTTTAGATATCTGGTTGTATAAAAACCTCTTTGGTCAACGCCACGAGCAGTAGACCGGTCGTGACCAAGCCAGAAACTTCAGACTCTCATTCCACTATCGATAAAATGATCGATCTTCCTCTGGTTGGTAACTCACCTCTCACAACCACAAGGCTGAACGTGAAGCTCACAACCCCGGATGAAGAAAAACAAAAACAGTTTGAAAATGCAACCAGGTAACTGTCAGGATTTGGCAGTTGTTTGTTTTATATTTTCCCTCGACTGACAAAAACCGCCTGAATGCGTCGTGTCCAAAATAAGACCGGCCGTCGAGACACCTACTTCATTGCAGTATCAAAATTATTCTGGTCTAGAAAGTTTTCTTGAGCGACGTACTTTATTCATCAAGGGTTTCGACAATAACTCGTACCATTATCAGCGATACAATAAGGTTGCACCATAAATTTTTGAATCTTTAATATTGTTGACTTTAATTTTGTTCGACCATTAGGTTCAACTGGGACTATCACATTGTTAAGTTAAGATGTACAGAAGAGATTAAGCTTTCCCTTTCTTGTGGCTTTTAAACTGCATTGCGTTGGTATACAAATACTATATTTTCTGTCCAATTTTAGCCCCAACGCGCATTTATCTTCGGATAAGTCGACTGTAAATGTCTGTTCCACATCTTCAAATGAGGAATCAACCCCATGTTGCTCATATTCAGTTTCGTCAAAATAAAAGGTAATGGACATTTGTTTAAACTGGTAACTGGTAGAATCAAAAAGTGAAAACAAACTTACTTATAAAATTTATTTGATCGATGGATGAACTTTAAACGGCGATCCTGGGTTCAACGCCGATCTAAGATATTTTGAACCAGTAAAATCCCAAAGTTTGCGATGGTGTAATTGCTTAAACCCATGGTTCACAAACCGTGCATCGTTTTAATACATCCAGGGCGTCGCACAATAACCGTTTCGCAGCTGATCTGATTTTAATCAATAAATACAATTCGGATACTACCCGTCTTCGTAAAAAAAATATTGTTGGTATCTCGAAGGTTTAATCAACTTCCAAAAGCGTTGCATCGAAAAAGTTTAGGAACACTGGCTTAAGTTTTAACTCGTCAATAACACTCCCCAAGATCAAAAGTGCTTTATTGTTTCGCGTTTACAAAACTGTAAAACTGATATTCACATTGCTTATTTTAATGTTTCAAAAACTTTGGCCACTGATCAGCACAAAGAGTTTGTTCCCCGGTTTACCCACAAAACTGGACGTAGCAAGGTTTGGCCAAAAAATTTAAGGAAACCAATTCAAGCTGCAGCTGTATAAACGTCAGGGGCCAAAATGCATCCAAATTATCTAAACATTTTTTATTTAGGCACTTTCTGATCATTATCAGCGTCGCTAAAACAGCTCTAACTTGTGACTTGAGCCAGTTACATCAGCAGACAACTCTATCCAGAACTTATACTGTATTTGTCAGTTACACGCTCAATTTCTTTGCAGAAACCTACTTTGGCCTGACATTGAGATGGCGACTACTAGCGGATAAAGTAGATACACTATTCCAAGCGCCGAGATACCAAAAAGTAGCAAAAGTTAGCAATTTAACATTCTATTGTAAAATTGTCGACTGTTCGTTGTCGCTTCAAAAAATTCTTTCTTTTTCGATTCGCTGAATAGCATTAAACTTGTCACTTTTCCTTTTTTCACAAAGTCTGCATTTTTACTGGTAACGTTGATCAAAATGTTTGTTTTTGACGTATTCTACGATTGTCTCACGAACACCTATGGAAATTTGATTTATAGGAACTAAACGAAAACGCATACCTAAAAATTTAGTTGCTAAAATCAGTTTTCACCATAACACATGTTTATTAGGTTATTCTATTCACATTTTTCAGTTCAAGCTTTATTCACGAATCGTGTTTACAGTAAAAAAAATAGCCCATTAGGGACCTCGTCGTACAGTTTTGTGTTTACACATAGATCATAGAGCGAGCTCAAGATACACATTTAAACGCCAAAAGCGAAAAAGTTTGTTATTTCCTTGGACTTTGCTCTGATTTGTTCATCGGAATATGGTGCTGATTACTCATAGCCCTTAACATACACATTAGTATTAAAAAGGAAACAAACAAACAGCATTTAAGCAAAACCAGCTTTGTTCTTTAAACTATGGGGTACCAAGTCAGGAATATTTGCTCCGGTGGTACAATTTAAGAGTTATTTTTGTGATTAATCTGGATGTGTAAAAAGTTAAAAAGTAAATTTAAGAAAAGTGTATGTTTACTACTTTTTATTTCTCTTTTATACTTTGGAGTGTTGTTCAAATTTTGAAAAGGTGTTCAAGTAAACTTCCACAACCGAAGACCCTTGTGCAAAAAGGTGTGTATCTTCTTACGACTAGGAATTACAACGAATAGTCTGCTAGACTTCGAATTTCACTCAAGTCACTTTAGGATTTTTTCTACTTAATTGGACTCGACCTCGTGGGTTGGTAGGAAAACACAGGTGGCTTTAACCCTCTCTAACATGCGCAAATGAAAATGAGAGGCGCGACAGGTTATGGTTACTATAATGCAAAGATAGTGATAAAACACAAACAAACTCACGTTTGGATAATTTCTGTAGCAACGGCGAGTCGTAGATTGTTTCTGGTGATTGCTTCTGGATAATCTAAGATCTGCTTCGTCCAAGTTTCGTTGCAAATCTTTCGCATACCGAACACCTTCTGTAAACGCCCGGATTGCTGCGTGGCGATTGCAATCACAATGCAAGCTGCAGTCGGAACATGCTGCAGATACTGAAAGTTAAGGTGATGTGGCAACTGAGGCTTGGCCATCTCCAGCACTAAACCGTAAAGCAGGTTTCTGTCCGCCATCTTGGCTTCTCCCAAAGGAGCAGACCAAATTTTCGGAAATTTTTAAGCAAACATTTTGCGCTTTGTTTCAACATCTCTTTCGAGGTCGCACATACTCTCGCAAAACAGCACATTCCATTGATTTTTGTCACCTATTTTAGGTTGTGATTGAGTGAAGACTTCAACCCGACCCTTATTGAGCACAACAATGGCTACATTAGGGGTTTGGTTGATCGTCAAAACAATGCTCATGCCCGATTTATAAATCGAATCGTCGCTGAAAATTGCAATTATTTGTCGTACTAGCAAGTTGCATTGGACTTGGGACACTTCAAATGATTTGAACTTGAGGTTTGAAAATTACCCATTGTAGAATTGATGCAACTTGTACCGCAAAGTACTTGGAAATCTCGCATTACACATTCAAGCCCAAATCTTTCTGTACAACTGTTGGTTGAAACTAAACAAATGCGCCTAACCTTTATAAGGCAATAAATTGTTAATGGAGAGGTTTCGCGATAGTTCATACCCATAAAACTCTTTTTTTGCGGTAGTTTTTATACGATGCGAATCACGTCTAATATAAATGACTGTTTACTCGGGAGAGTTCTATATTTGTGCGGTAGTGAAAATGCTGATCTTTTATAACACGTAGATGAAAATGTTTGTATTTTTCAACGCTTACAACGTGAAGTAAATGCAAATTACTGCTGGTTAAATATTAACAGATCTTTACATGTATCTTATATATCACGTACACAAAACAAGGACAACACACTGACTTGATAAAACGATGACATTTGTACACGTTAAGCTGTTATAACCACTTTTGAAATCAATAAGTTTGACTAATGAAGAGAGTTCAAGTTAAGTCAATTAAGTGGTAACTTTTGTCCGATACGGTACGTTGGTATGGCACGGTACGCAGCAAAAATCACCATGTACGGTACGATATGGCCCTGTGCAACTGGATACGCTGTTCGCATTTATCATTGCGTCTGTTTTCTATCCTTGTCAGTGGATACAAGTATACAAGTATACGGATACAAGCATGGTCACCATTACTGGTTAACCATCAACAGATCTATACGATGACATTTGTACACGTTAAGCT